>AWWV01015189.1:0-41151 GCA_001974805.1 Corchorus capsularis
ACTTGAGAATTCCTTAAACGACGCCGTTTGAGTTATATCTCTTATTCCTTACCTTAGGCGATGATTTTGATTGGGTTTATTTAAGAAAATTTAGGAGCTGGAGAGCTGTGTTACTGTTTGCCTGCCAGAGCAGAAACAAGATGAGTTGCGCAGCTTTAGCTTTAGGCATTTCTTCTCCAAATGGGCATCTTCCTTCTACCTCTGTTACTGTACCAACTAAATCTTGCGTCTTTTTTTTTTCTTCTTTTTTTTTTGGATAAATATGTATATTCATCCAGTAGCAGGAAAGAGAACTGCTACTCAAAAGTACGATTTTTATATATTAAGAAAAAAAAACATTCTTTAGTTTGGAATTTGTTTTGTTTTGTAGGTGGAGGGTGCTCCTGCTACTGCTAGCAAGCCCTTGCCCTTGGTAATGGCGAAGCCCACCGTTGCTCTTCCCCACTATAAGTGGCGTTTGCTTATAGCTTATGACGGCACCCACTATGCAGGTTTTCCTTCTTTCTTTACAACTTACAAAGCCTCTTAACTTCTCATTCATCAATCATCACTCAACATTCTGCCTTTTTTTTTCTTTCTGGGGGGTTTGGCTGGAAATATTCTGCTCAAATTACATGACACTTATCAGTTATCCCTAACTGTCCAAATGCTCGACATGAAAAGTTGTCTTTGTAAAATTGAAACAAGTTTGCCTTTAGGATGGATGAAGCTCGTATGGTATGGTAGCATTAGCCCTAATTAAATCATCATTAATTTGGGTTTTCTCCAAAGTGCTGCGCATAGCTCAGCTCCCCAATTACCAGCTTGTTTCATCACCGCAACAATCATACTTGGATATAAGCTTAGTGTCAGTCTGCTCAAAAAAATCTAACAGTTGAGTTCCTTTGCAAATACCAGAGAGACGTAACCTTGTTGGTCCTAAATTAATGTTAATTTTGGAAAAACTTTGACTAATTTAAATGTTTATGCACTATGAAATGTGCTCTAGAATATTCAAAGGGTGTTAATTCATGGATGACTGTTGGTTGAAAATTAAGCTGCTTAATGAATGCCAGTCCTATTTTCAAGTCCAACCGATGCTAACACCTTGAATTTAGATCTCAGTATGCTGATCATCCCTATTCTTTTAGGGTGGCAATTTCAAGTTTCACCACCAACTGTACAGTGCATTGTAGAAAAGGCTTTAGTTCAAGTAACAAAGCTTCAGCGGGAGGATCTCCATCTTGTTGGTGCAAGTAGGACAGATGCAGGAGTTCATGCCTGGGGTCAGGTCTGACTTTCTTATTTCTATCAGGATTCAACAAGCATCCATCAATAACCCCCAAACTCACAGTCAATTAAGATTTCAGGTCGCACACTTCGTCACACCTTTCAATCATGACAGCTTGGAGACCATTCATGCAGCTTTAAACGGTCTTCTTCCTTCTGATATCCGAGTTAGAGAGATGAGTGCTGCAATGCCTGAGTTCCATGCTCGTTTTTCAGCAAAAAGCAAGGTTTATATCTACAAGATTTATAATGACAGCATCATGGATCCATTTCAGCGTCGTTATGCTTATCACAGTGTTTACAAACTTAATACTGCTGCCATGAGAGAAGCGGCAAAAACATTTATTGGAAAGCATGATTTCTCAGCTTTTGTTAATGCATCACGTAATGATAGAGTGCCAGATCCTGTGAAGACAATATTCCGTTTTGATGTCACTGAAACGGTAATTTTTTATCCTGAGAGTAATTAATGGTCTTCCAATTTTGGTTATCAATCAATCAACTTCCAGCTATAATGGATTTGCTAATTCCTTCCCATCCCATTTTATTTCTGTCTAACCTTTTCAGCTTTTCTGTTCTGTCATTTAAATTGAACCTCTGACGGAATGAAGCTTTGCCACTAACCGCTAGCTCTGTTTTGTTGTTGTTCAGGGAGCTCTTTTACAGCTTGAGGTTGAAGGTTCAGGATTTCTATATAGACAAGTTCGAAATATGGTAAGTTTTGCAAGAATAAAACGTCATTATTGTGGTAAATCACCAATATGATCGAGTTGCTTCATGCTTGAATCGATGTAAATAACAGCTAATTTGCATTGAAAAAGTATCAAGGTCTTAGTCTAAGAATAGAGAAGTTAAAATGAGCTAGGAAGATCCATATGAATTAATTCCTGAGGAGTACAATAGTTCTAACTAGTATAGTTTACTTGGCAGGTTGCTTTGTTGCTTCAAATTGGAAGGGAAGCAATTCCTCCTGATATTGTCCCAAAGATTTTGGCAACTCGTGATCGGAGAGAGCTGGCTAAATATGCCTTATCTGCCCCACCGCATGGGCTTTATCTTGTGACTGTCAAATACAATGAAGAGCATGTACTGCCTCCATTAGGTTGCCCCACAACTAGCTTTGGTAGGCATCATACTATTAGCAAATGTAAGCTTCCCTTTTATTAATTCCTTAATGTATCACACACCCAAAAGCTCCCAAAAAAATGTAAACAATTATTCAGCCAAGAAATGGATTTGAGATTATGCTATATGCTTACAGTGCGTGGCTTGTCAACTTTACATTTCATCAAATCCTTCCCTTGCTCGTAAGAGCTGGTTAGCAGTGTGAGCCTATCATCTTAAGGATTAACTTTTGAACAGTTTTCCACAGATTTATCACCTAAGCAATTAGGTTGCAGCATGAATTTTGACCACAAATAGGACCTTGAACTTGAAGTTAAACTAGACCAGGTTATTACAAGAATTTGAGAAATCATGCCTAGAAGTTAGAACCCCCTCCATCCTAATGCTTTGGTTAAGTCAAAACATTAGGTTCCATCACTAATAATCTGTTCCTTAGTCCGTAACATAGGAAGGTTTTTGTGATCCAATTTGAGAAATTTGTGTCCTTGAATTGCTTATATAACCATCCATACAGCATCTAAATGGTGAGAAACACCCCTTAATCCACAAAGGAACTAGAAGATACAATAATGAATTTTCTGAAATACACGAGGGGACAAGGTTTATGTATCAAAAAACCGAAGCTCTACCATAAATTCTTTATGCTTTGGAGAATACCAAGCAACAGCCTTTGCTGAACCAAGGACTTGCAATGCATATTCAATGGCAAAAACTGGTTCATCTGTTTGTATGTGCCAACCTTTGTTCTTGAAATCAATCACAACTCCAGAATCAACTCTAAAACTGAAAGGTCCAGCAATCTGTAAAATGTAACTAAAATATTCAACAGTATGTTCCAAACACAAAAGTTGTTTACAACTGCATTATCAGAAGATAGAAAATGACTATGCACATTGGTAGCACCGTTCAAAATTCAATATAGAAAACTCCCAATTCAAATCAACCAACAGTTAAAGAAATCCCTCAGACAAGCAATGGCGTTCAAAGCTAGGTGGAGCAGTGGGTAAAGTCTTATCACCAAAATATAAAAACATGTATTACTGAACGACTGCATTGGCTTCAAATGCCACTCTTGTCAACAACCTAATGAAGTATGACCAGGAAATATTTAAAAAGACATACCTGCTGCTGAAGAGAAAGGGTGGCGCTGGGGCAGATCATTTTAACCGCTTCTGAATTAGGTTGGCGGGAATCTGCAATATTTTGAGCCACCCGTATGGCACCTGATAGGAACTTTGAACCAGAAGGAAAATCAAGGCGAACATGAAATTTTGTAAGATCAGAAAATAGCCGCTGAAAATGCCCATGCTGGGCTGTAAATGACATAGATGCAAATATATCCCCCACAAGGGCAGATTTTAGAGTTGGATCATGAAATGAGAAGTATTTTATGTTTTCAGTATCTTCAAGAGATGTGACTGAATTTTCCCCAAAAGTAGCAGTCAAAGCAGCACCTAGACATATAAAACAGGGAATTTTTTAGTACTTTGCAAGAGTTGCAGTGATATACATGACATCAATCATAATCAGAACTAGAAGTAGGGTGGTTATATGCAACCTGAATTGGCAGTTGCAGTATGAACTTATCATTGTTAATAGTATCAATCAACTAAAACCCTCGTCACCCACCGTCCATAAGCAAATTGTGTATCTAAGGTTATCAAAGATAGTCTCTATCTTACCAATGATTCCAGAGGCTGAAACGTGGGGATCTGAAAGGAATAAGTCATAAGGTTGAACCATCTTAAGTTTCTGAGCTTTACCCCTCCAAATGTCAAAATTCTTCTTGTAGGAAAAGGCAGCTTTGACATAAGAGCTTGGAAGTAGAGAGGCGGGGGCTTGAGCCATGGGATCACCTTCAAAGTGGTTAGGGGAGCCATGATTATGGCGCAAGCAGAGATGATAAGTTAGAGGAGAGTGAGAAGGAAGAGAAGCCCAATCAAGTGCCATGGAGAAGGGGAGATCCCAGTAATTAGCAGAGTTATTGTCTAAAAAGAGAGCAGGGCAAGCAAGGTCCAGCGTGAAATTATGATGTGGGAACTTGTGATGGAAAACTGCCTTCTTTCTGGGAGGGGTGTTGTGAGCATAATAGGAATCAGAGGAAAGGAGAAGAGCGTCATCAGGGGTTAATAGGAGCTCAGAAGAGAAGCCAAGAGCATAGAGCGACTTGTCGCGAAGAAGCCTGGCAATGGTTTTCAGGTCTCGGTGTGGCTGTCCCCGGAAGGAAGAGAGAAAGTTGCGCAGGTTGAACTGGGCAAGCAAAATAGCAAACCAATTATCAGTAAAAGGAATGGTCAAGACTCGCTCAAGAGTGAGGCCGAGGTGATTGGAGTAGGAGGGAACAAAAGGGGCGGCCATGAAGCGCTGCATGAAGTCGATCTGCTTGGGCCTCGAAAGTCTGATGCCCCTTGAGAAACCCAGCGGTAGAGCCTTACCTGGGACTGCACGAGCCTCGCCCTCAAGGGTCCGGGGAGTAGAGGCGTCCAATTCCCAGAAGTCGCCATCCATTGCCCATCGGAGCTTCTTCATTCTCCTCTTCGAGAGTTTTGTCCGGCGCTGCCGCTGCCGCTGGAAAGAGCAACTAACTCTACTTATATGGAGTATCTTCTATTCTAACAAGAAACTGTCAGCTTTGGCAAAAAAAAAAAAAAAATTGTCAGCACTCGTTAATAATAACACATTCCTTATGAAAACATTTTTTTTTTTTTTTGATCAATCATTCCTTATGAAAATTGAAAAGCATTAAATTACCTTATACTTACAGCAGTAAGTCAGTAACAGTCCACTTTAAATTTTTTGGCTTAATTGTTACACATTTCTGCCGATTTTGCAAGATAAAATAAAATTTAAAAGGTCTGGTTTTAATTTCAAATTCAATTTTACCATAAACCCATAGTAAGACTTAATTAGATGACGGTTTGTGCATCCAAATATAGTGTCACAGTTATTGGATATCTGTCAACCACCCAGTCTTAAGACATTTATCTTCCAAATAAATCATAAATATAATAAAATAATCATCACGTATCTACAAAAATCACAATTTAACAGCACACAATTGTCAATATACCAACTAAGAGGACGGCAGGTGAACTAAACATAGAGTACTCGAGCTTTTCTACAGCTAAAGCCTAATGGTGGTGCATGTCATCCCCACATTGCAGGAGCAGGACGGCATGGTTATTTGTGCCACTTGACTAGCTGCCTGCATCCACTACTTCATAACTACAGATGCTGCCTCTCCGGAAATAGCCTATCCACAACACATCTGTCTTGGAAAATGGAAAGGGTCAAGCAAAGTCCATCATGATACAGATCAAACTCCCTTTCCTGATACATGCCAGGATCCATGTCTCTTCATTCTCAAGTTCATTCTCCCCTACAATTTAATGAATGAATGTCTACCGAAATGGTAGAAAAGCTCTTTAGCTTTTAGTATAGACGATATCGAACCGGCTGCTACTGCTGATCCTGAATTTTCAGAGAGACCAGTTCACTCTGTTGTTGTTGGTTTCTATACCTTGAACTGTTAGGGAACCATCTTCGAAGCCTCTCTGGCCAAAACCTGGTAAAAGACGCAAGCACTCAGCCTTCCTTATAGTTGAAAACAACTACAACAGCAGCCATATACCCAACTAAGTATCATTATCATAGCTTCCTGTCATATTTCCCAGCAGATATTCTCTGTTTTTTATAATGAAGAGATGCCAAAATAACCTAATAGGAAAAGTTTCCCTGCAATGTTGTCTCATGTCTTCTACATCATAACTCATTTATAAACCAAGAGAAACGTGTCAACAAAATTTCCAAAAGCATATCACTACTGACATAATTGTGTGGTCAGGATAACATATATGGAAAGGTTCTGATGGATCCGATTAATGAATATATAATTTACCAAGAAAAATAAGAAACCCCCAACTTGCTACTTACAGCTCAATTCTTTCATGAATTGCGCGCCTTACATAAGCATTGAAACCATATGCTATCGAGTTGAAAAGCCCCTGAAAGAACAGACAGTATTAACGAAATCAGTTTCGCAAAGAAACTTAACAAAGAACAAACACATTATCACTTATACAGTCTACCCCACTAAATCAATTGCATTTAAGAGATCCCTTTTCTCTTTTCAAGAACTGATCAAAAGAACCTTCCAATAAATTGGTGGTTCCCATCCTTCAAAATAATCATTCTCTTCAAGCTTGCCCATGTCCCCACAACCTTCAATTATACATCAGTGAGGGGGTAATCTGTCAACCTTCCCCCTCAAAGATTTTCACTGTGGCCCAATTTATTTACCTAATCTGCATCTGCTAAATCCATAAAATATCCACCAAAAACTTTTGACAGGAACAAGAAGGATACAAAAAGGAAAGATTGAAATATCCGACATAAATTCCACCAAATAAGAGGAATCAAATCAAATCAAATTTCCTTAAACCAACCCTGACTACATAATGTACAAGAGGAAAAGACTGGTTTGCTAAATAAGACTAAATTCCCATACAAATGAACACAATGATGGATAAACATATACATATGAACAAATTCAAAGTATCTATAGACCATATGAAACAAAAGATAGCAGTTTAATTCTTTAAACATTTACCATAAGTGCAGCTGTCCCAACATCAAGAAATGAGAGCCAAAAGATCTTGTGACCTGGCTCAATAAAATCATGGATGCGATTGATTGTGCCAAATGCCCATGATCCTATTAAAATAAGTGGATAGTATCCCCAGCGATTCAAAGCCTGAGAAAAAAGGAAGTCAAAGGAACAAGGTTAAGAGAATTACTAGCCTCATTCAACTGCACTAGATACCTTTCAAAAGCTTAAATTAAACTAACAATGACGAAAGGCAACAGAGCAAAAGCAGCAGAAACAAGCTAACTCCAATAAATAACTACATTCAAGGGGCTTCGACAGGAAATCTCCAAGAAAGTAGAAAAGGCTGTAAAACAATCATGAAAGCAGGAAGCAGCTCTGTCTGCCCCTTTATAATCAGGGAAAGAAAGAAAAGAAAAAAGGAGCTTTTTACTTTACTTACGTTGCAGTCTAAACTCTAAACTATCATCAAGCATCTTGGTTTCTGTATAAAAATTGAAGTTCTTTCAAGTAGCAAGAGAAACCAGAAAAGCATGATTTTCTCAAAAAAAAAAAAAAAAAGGAAGCCATGAATGATCAGCTTTTGGGGGGTTGGGGGTTTGGAGGATTACATGGAAAAAAAAATTAAGGTAACAAACAGCCCATATCCTCTGATGGAAGAAGAAATACCTTCATGTCTGTCCTTGCATCAAATTGATAAGCACGATCTGACATGCCAACTGCCATCTGAAAGTTTTTAAAAATAATACTCGCATGGCCTCAAAGTTGCAAAAATGATTATCAATTAAACTTATGAACATAGATATAGATAATAGTGGACGTACCCGGGTGGCATTGTTCAGCATGCGTATCACTTGAAAGTATGTAAAACCATTGTAAAGAATTGCACCCCATAGAGGAATGTAAAATGTTATAAAGTGAATTGCCTGCATAGACAATTAAGATGAGTAATAAAATATAGAGTACATAATTGTAAAGATTCAGAACCCAAAGCTACATTAAAAAGGGTTAAAAACAACATTGAAATATAAAAGCTATAAAAGCATTACAGAAACCAAACGGTTGAAGGAAAAGTTGAAATCTAGAAACATAAAGACTAAATATAAGTAGGCAATCTGCCAGACAATGATACATTCCACTTGCCTTTCCAGTGCGACCTGTTTGTGCCCAGCACCATGCCCCCAAGTGCGCATGGTCATTACCAATAGAACGTATTACAGTCATAACCAGTGAAGTCCCTGCAGGAAATAATTGGACTCACACATAAGAAGCTGGAAAAGCAAGGAGAAAAGAAAATGGCAAGGAGAAGCATCATTGTAAACAAGTCCAAGCAGTCAACAGAGTAGAATTAGAAGTAGGAAAAAAATGTGGATGATAGTGTTTTTGGTGAGGTGAAGAATGAAAATGAAAGTATGTGACAGAGGCATATGCAACCATACCCCAAACATACAAGTGAAAGATGGCCTCTAAATCTTCAACATCAGTTTTGTGTCTAACAACAGTTCGATGAAGGGTAAAAGCAATAGTAGTAGTCCAGAGGAAGGAAGCCACACAGAAGAAATGCGTGGTGTAGCCCTGAGCATAACAAAAGAAACCTTTCGATGGGTCTCTGCAAAGAGTACAGATTATGCTTAATTTGTTTCTACACATGGGAGTTCCCCAATTCCTACTTCCCAGAAACGAAAAGATGCATTGGAAATTGATGGCAGGCAAAGGAAGCATACCCGACCATGTTGAAGAAACTGCAAAGCATGTCCTGCAGCGAGCAACAAAAAGGAGCAAATATGAAGAGAGAAATGGATAATTGTAAAGGAACAGCAAAGCATCAGATGAGATCAGACAAGTGGGTTTGCAGAAACTTGTTGCAAAGTAAAGTGATAATGTAATATGATTATACTATTTACCACTAATACTAGTATTATTTAGTGCATTAGGTAGAAAATAGAAAGACAGAATTGGATCTTTAAATCTTCAAAGGCATAAACATGATTGAAACAAAAAAAAAAGTTGCCTAAGTTCCTAATTCTACAACTCACGATCTTGAACGAATCAAAGAAAATGTGGTGTCAACTACAGCTAAATAGTCTAACCAAATAATAAACTTGAAATCGAGACAAAAATAAAAATGAAAGAAAGAAAGATTACGGAGAGGGAGAGGTAGAAGACAAGCTTGAAGGAGAACTTGCGAAGTTCCTTGAAGAGGCAGTAGCAAAGCACAATGAATCCAGATCCTACAAACGACAGACTCGATGCTCCACTGTTCACCGCCGTCAATATTCGTCGATCGTGAATTGAGAGCATCGTCGCCATTTTTGCTTCTTAAAATTTCTGTAGTTGCCAAGTTCCGACTCTCTAGTCTCTACATACCTTTTTTTTTTCTTTTACCTCGTTTTTTAATCTTACTATATTTCTTATTGAAGCTTTTTTTTTTTTTTGCATAAATATTCAAAGATAATCATTATTCAAAGATTTGATGGCCAAAAAAAAATGATTCAAGGATTTTGGGCCAAAAAATATTCAAGGATGTGCCATTTCGGCCCAAAAGATGTTAGAAAAACAAAATAAAACCTCGTGACATGAGTCGACATACTAAACGCCTTGCCTTGTTGTCAAAAAAAAAAAGCCTTGCCTTGGGCCTTTGGCCCAATTTATTCTAATAGGATAGAGCTATAATTAATTAATAAATACTACATTACCTTTTTTTGTTTTCCTTTTTCTCCGAGGGATGTTTTGTTTCTTTGGGAAGAATTTTTTTTTTATTCCGAGGGACGTGTTCTTTTGTTTGAAGAACTGTAGTTATCATGATAATAATATAAATTATTCTCAAAGTCACTTTATATTTGTTTTTTTTAGTAAAATAGTAAATTCATTAATTTGTGAAAACATGATTACAGACGCTAAGAGGTAGAATTCCACACCGCACAAAGTCATGCTCTAACTGAACTAACCAGTGTGTCAAAACATTAGCTTCCCTACAAACATTTACAAAAGAACAATGATCAAATAAAGAAACTAATTCACTAATTTCATAGATAAGACATGCCCCTTCCCACCATACCGGTGAGTTGCTGGTGATAGCTGAAACCGCATTCAAACAATCGCTCTCAAAAACACACCTATCAATGTAATGCTCCAATGACAATTCAAACCCAAATAGAAAAGCATGTATTTCAGCATACAAGGGGCTTGAAATAAAAAACAAATGACTGACAAACACTAAAAAGAACATTGCCCTCATCGTCTCTGACTACAACACCTAAACTCGCCTAACCCGTATCTAAAGAAAATGAAGCATCCGTGTTAATCTTAATCATTCCTCGCACAGGTGCTTGCCAACAAACAACCTCAGACCTTCCTTCTGCCTTCCTATTACCTGTTGGCCGAACTTGTTCCAGCTGCTGCAATAAAGTCCCAACCCTATAAATTAATGCTTTAGGTGTAGCAGAATATGATGAATGTAAACAATCATTTCTATTCCGCCACAAGGACCAAAATAAAATCAGGAGAATATCCAATTGCCCCAAGCTAGAAGCTTTCTCAATCAATCTTGTCCAGAAATCATCTAAAGCCCACCACTGCTCAACATATGACATTAACTATGGCGTTACCCGCCGACTAAAGCAGCAATCGGAAAAAAAACATGGCTAGCAGATTCATCATGCAAACCACACACAACACAGTGGCCATCAATGTTCATGCCACGTTGTTGCAAAATAGCTTTAAAAGGCAGCAAATTCGAAATTAACCGCCAAGTAAAATAACGAATCTTTGGGGGAATGGATGAGCCCCAAACCCGACTCCATAGCTTTCGAGAATCAGCATGAACACTCACATTATACCCCAACAGTTGCCTCGCTACATAATAGGCAGATTTCACAGCAAAACTCCCTGTACAAGTTGCATCCCATATCAAAGTATCCTTCCTTAGTGATCTCGGTATTGGCAAACACAAGATTCGGTTCACATTTTCATCCTCAACTAAATCCACAAGCTCATTAATCTGCCATTGTCGCTCCTCGAAATTTATCATATCTGCAACTCGCAAATCAAAAATTACCACCCCTTCCCTCGGTCTTGGGTTTGGACTGGGGTCATTTTATAACTGTTTGCCATTCTAAAAATCATATTTTCCCGAGCCTATCCTCCATCGTGAACCAGCTACCAGCACTTTGCGGCCTTCCTAGAAAATCTCCACGCGGAAAATACTTTGCCCTTAAAAGCCGAAAACAGAGCGAATCCGGGTTATGTATAAGCCTCCAACATTGCTTTGATAATAAAGCCAAATTGAAAGCCTCAAAATCCTGGAATCCTAACCTCCATCTAATTTCGATACACATTACACACAAGTCCTCCCATGCCTTTCAATGGATTTTACGATTATCATTTGTGCTTCACCATAAAAATTTTGCTAAAATCATGTTCAGTTCATGGATAAAACTCTTTGGAAAACGAAAAACAGTCATGAGGCATATAAGCACAGATTGAGCAATAGATTGAATCATGACAGCCTTACCAGCAATGGAGAAGAGTTTATTCCGCCAAGAAGTAACTCGTTGAATTAATCTCTCTTTGATAAAATTGAGTTCCCGCTTCTTGTTCTTACCAATCATGATTGATAAACCCAAATATTTATCCCTCTATAATACAAGTGAAACTCCCAGTCGACGTACGATACTATCTTTAAAACCAGGCGATATATTTGAACTAAACAAGAGAGCTGGTTTATCAATATTAACTTGCTGCCTCGTAGCTTGCTCAAAATCATGAAGGATACTCAAGACGACCTCACACTCTTCTAAAGAAGCTCTTAAAAACATAATGCTATCATTAGCAAAAAAAAAAAAGATGTGAAGTCCTAGGCGCTGCCCGATTGATTGCTATTCCATGGAGCAGATTACTAGCTTCTGCATGCGATATCAAACAGAAAAAAGCCTCCATACAGAACAAGAATAAGTATGGAGACAATGGATCTCCTTGTCGGGTTCCTCTTGAAGGGCCAAACCTCCCACTTTGCTGTCCATTTATCAGTATCGAATAGGATACCGAACGAACACCAGCCATGACCAGATCCACCCAACGAGAAGAGAATCCCAACCTATACATACATTTCTCTAAAAAAAATTCCATTCGACCTTATCATAAGGTTTGCTTAAATCCAATTTAAGTGCCGAATGCGCTCTTTTCCTGGATCTTTTATTTCACATGAAATGGATAGTTTCAAAAGCAATTAAAGCATTATCATAAATCATTTTTTCTGGCACAAAAGCACTTTGACTCTCACCTATTATCCGAGGAAATACTAACTTTAGCCTATTAGTAATAGCTTTCGAAACTATTATGAAAATGACATTACACAGAGCTATAGGCCGAAAATCCTTCATTGATCTAGGATTCTCAATTTTAGGAATTAGGAGAATGTTGGTATAATTTATATTAGACACTCTCACCAGTATTAAAAAATTTAAGAGCAAAGTCTATCACATCCTTACCAACTATAGACCAACACCTTTGGTAAAAAGTAGGAGGAAGACCATCAGGACCTGGCGCCTTGTCACCTTGCATATGAAACACGGCTTCCTTAATATCGTCCGCAAAAAAAGGAGCATCAAGCAAGTCACGCATCTGATCATCAAGTCGACACGTCATTAGAGCCAAAATCTTGTCAATAGCTTCATTCGAAGGGCATGAGGAGGAAAACAAATCCTGATAATAACTGCAAGCAATCCGTTTAACATCCTCAATTCCAATAATTAAATTCCTCTTCCTCATGTTTGATGTCACCGAATGGAAATATCTTGTATTTCGATCCCCCTCTATCAACCATAGAGCCTTAGATCGTTGCCTCCAAATCACCTCTTCTTGGTGCAACAAAGCATCTAAATGTTTTTTGCATTCCTCTATGCGATCACAATTGGTACCATCCGTAAAGGCTTCTGCTAGTTCCTTACGCTTCCACTCCAGCTTGTATCGCACATTGCCAAATACAGATTTGTCCCAAGCTGATAAATCCCGTCCACAGGCCTGTATATTGTTATGAATCCCCATAGTAGTCTCGGCAGTCCAAGCATCTCTCACAACTTTTTCAAAACCTTTATGAGTACACCACATCGACTCAAAACGGAAAGGCTTTGCTCCTCGTTTTGCTACAAACCGTTGCTCTTGAATAACAAGGTTTAAATGTAAAAAATCTTTAAATCTATAACATACATTTAAATGAGATTTGAATGTACCAAAAAACCAGTTGAGAAACCTCACCACATTCACCTAAGAACAAATTGTCAAGGGTATTTCCGTACTTTTGTGCTTGGTTTTTTTGTTATTTCGGTTGATGGTTGAGGGCGTTTTGGGAAGTTTGAAACAAAGTCACTATTACTGGGCCCCGCTTATAATAAACAAATCATTTTTTTGCTGGTTTATTTATCAAATGATCCCTATACTTTTATGCTTTATGCTATTTAGTCCATCACAATTTTTGGGTTGGACGATTGAACGTTTTGGGTTTAATTCTTTTATTTTTTGTTTTGTTTGTCCGATGAAGGTGATTCAACTGTCTATTAAAAGGTAATTTCATGATCTAAAAATTCCATGAAGGACTCAAAAGTCAATTTTAATGTTTTGATTGAAAAAAATTCTTTTTAAATTTTGTGGTCTCGATTGCCGATCTATTTGATATCATATAAATTTCGGTCCACTTGTCCGATTGAGGTTGTTCAAGTATCGGTTAAAAGGTTATTGTGTGATCTATGACTTTCGTTAATGGCCTGAAAGTTGAATTTGATTAATGAGTTTCGTGGAGGATTCAAGAGAGAATTTTTATGTTTGGTCTCCATAAACAAATCATTTTTTTGTTGGGTTATTTATTAAATGATCCTCATACTTTTATAATTTATGCTATTTAATCCTTTACAATTCTGGGTTGGACGATTGAATGTTTCGGATTTAATTCTTTTATTTTTTCTATTTGACTGATCAAGGTGATTCAAGTGTCTATTTAAAGGTATAATTCCATGGTCTACAACTTTCATGAAGGACTCAAAAGCCAATTTTGATGTTTTGATTCTAAAAAATGCTTCTAAAATTTTGTGGTCTCGATTGTCGGTCTATCTAATATTATATAATTTTCGGTCCACTTGTCCGATTGAGGTTGTTCAAGTGTCGGTTGGAAGGTTATTGTGTTATCTACGACTTTCGCCAAGGTCTGAAAGCTGAATTTGATTAATGAGAATTAATTTTTGGATTAATTTTCAGATCTGGATATGTATATATTTTATAAGTGATTAAATATTAATTTTGGGTTATTTGATTGGTTTTAGTGATTAAGTATTGATGAATTTTTGAATAAATAAAAAATAATTTCCATGTTTTGGTGAAAAGCTATCTGGGTTTTGTTTGGGCTTATTGTTTTGGTGAGCCCATTTTTTTTGGATTGACTGTCTCTCACAAGCGTGTCTCATTTTCTTTCATTCCTTCCTTTTTTTTGCCACGTTTCTTTCTCTTCCCCGTTCTTTCTCACGCGTGTCCCATTTTATACCACGTCTCTTTCTCTCCCTGTTCTTTCTCACGCGTGTCCGATTCAACCCTAGATCTCAATTTCAGTCACCCTTTCTTCTCTTTCTTGATCTTCGAATTCTCTCTCATAATTTTTTTTCCAGTTTCTCCTACTCTCTTTTCTCCTCCTCTTCATCTCCATATTTCTTCTCTCTCTTCAGAAACCCCCTTTTACTAAAAAATTATTACTTCAATTGAAGGTTGTTTTCTTTGTGTAATTGCATCAATTTCACAAAGAGGAATGAGGCTGATTTTTTTTTATCAAGAGGGGAAAAAAAGAAACAGCTTTTGGGTTTATCAGAGAGAAATCGGATTTTCTGGGTAGTTCCGATTTTGAGGTTGCTTAAATGGATCTTTGGGATTATGAGGAATAGTGGTGATGGAGACGAATGGGGTTATAAGGAGACCCAGAGAGCCTCGAGACCAAAACATGTTTCTGTTGAATCACTTATTACCCGACAACACTGAAAAGGAGGTAAATAGTTTTTTGGTCATTCAATTTAGAGTTTTAGGGTTAGCTTTTTAGGTTTTGGGAAAAAATCCAACTCCCTTTAACTTTTGCTAATAATGGTGGTTTTTTTTTTTTGCAGATTTTTTCTTTAATATTCGAAGTAATTGAAGGTAAGTTCCTTTTATATTTTGCTTGATCTATTCTTTGATGATTGACTATTTGCGTGAGTGAATCCAATTTTTTACCTTCTTCAACCTCAGTTATTATACAGATTTTCTTGAATTCTGGCATATTGCAAACTGATTGGTGTATTTTCAGTGTTTTTCTCTCTTCTCTCTTTTTTTTTTTTCACTTCTTCTTCTTCAATTCGTGTTATCATATATAATTTCTTTAATACTGACAGATTAAGTAATTTCCAGACTGATTGTTGTTTGTTTTTTGTTTGTTATTTTTTTCTATATTATTTGTTCATTTGAAAAATGTTTTGGTTTGCTGTCTATAGCAAATTATAAATTTTGTCATTTTTTCTGAGTGCTGAATCAATGTGATTTTTTCCCTTACTTTTTGCAGGGAATTTAATATGGCCTGTAGCTCTTATCTAAGGGTGAGTTTTTGTCTTTTGTTGTTTGTTCACTTTTCTGCACTCTCTATGTTAGTGTAATTCAGTTTCCAATTTGATATTTGTGAAGCTTTAGTATATTTAGAAACTTCCATTATGAAATTGTTTCGGGTTTTTCTTTGTCAAAGTCTTGGTAAGATTAATTCCCTAAAAGACTCGAGATTACAACGCTCCAAAATTTTCGGATCTTGATTAACCCTACCTAGTTTTTGGCTGTGGCGGTGCTATGGAGGAGGATACGGAGGGCGAGCCGTCGTTGAAGGGGGAAGGGAGTGGAGTCAAGAGAAGTCGAACTGCAATGGAACAGGAGGATTTAGGAGGAGATTTTCCCCCTCTCTTGGGAGCAGCTAGGCCGAACAACCATGGTCCATCATATCGCGATAAGCTTCTCAATACCGGTTTGGAGGAGGCCGTCGATGATTTGATGGAGGACGGAGAGGCATCGGACTCGGACTATGAGTCGGAGGATGATAATATTGATGATAGTATTGATGGCCCTTGTGTTTGGCTATCCAAGGAAGACAAGAAACGCATTAGGCAGCCTTGGAAGAAATCGGTGATCATCAAATTGCTCGGGAGAACAATAAGCTATACGTATCTCTGCAATCGGCTCAAGACTTTGTGGTCTTTGAAGGGTGATTATAAGGTTATCGACCTTGACCATGGTTTCTACTGTGTTCGGTTTACTCTATCAAGGGATTATGAGTTTGTCTTCAATGGAGGTCCATGGTTGATTGCTGATCATTATCTGACCGTTCGAAGGTGGTCTCCATATTTTCGGTCTCATGAGGCTACAATTGACAAGGTTACAGCATGGATTCGGTTTCCGTCAATGCCGATTGAATTTTATGATCGGAAAACTTTGAGAAGCATGGCTGAGAAAATAGGAAGATTTGTGAATGTGGATAAAACTACCACTGAAGCTTCTCGTGGGAAATTTGCCAGACTGAGTGTCGAGATTGACCTTTCCAAACCACTTGTTCCTCATATTTAAATTGGAGGCCGATGGCAAAGAGTGGAATATGAAGGCTTGAGGATGTTATGTTTTTCCTGTGGAAGGTTCGGCCATGATGCTGACGGGTGCAAGGCCAAACAACAGGAGGAAGAGGCAGTGGCTGATCCCAACGGTGGTGTTCAATCTTCACACACCCAAGTCGTTGTACAAGAGGGTGCAGAGAAAGTTGGCTTCGGTCCTTGGGTGGTAGTTAAGAAGCCTCCGAGAAAGGCACCTGCGAATCGGCAATCCAATGATAAAGATAAACCGGTAGCTGCAGCTCCAAGTCCATCCCAGGTCGATTCTCGATTCGCTGTCTTGAATGATATGGATGATACCCAGGATTCCGATGAGATTGTACCGAATACGGTTGCATCTGGTAAGGCGGTTCTTGTCCATAAGAATGGTGATGGTGGGCCGATGCAAAGGGATAGCAGGAAGCAACTTCAACAGAGCCTTCAAACGGTTGCACAGCTTGCAAACAAGGGTGGTGTGGTGGGTTCATCTTCATCGGGTGTTAAGTCTAAATCTGGGCCGAAAATTGCTGCTTCAGATGGTGTGAATAAGAGCCTTAATGTGCCCCCCCATAGATAAAACCATTGATCTGAAACAAGCTGCGACAGTGAGAACGCAGAATAGGGAGCCGATTGTGATGAATGATGAGGACACTCCTTCTATAGTGGAACCGACCCAATCCCAAATTAATTCATGTATCAACTTAGACCAAGATGATGACATGATTGGAATTGGTGTCAATGGTGCAGCAAGAGAAAAAGGTCTCTCCTCGGATGAGGATTTTATGAATATTGAGGCGCCTTCACAGGGGTTAGAGGATGATGGCAAGTCCATGAACTCCTCTTGATTGATTGCTACCTTTCTTCTATTTTTATGTTACTTAACATAATTAGCTGGAATGTGAGGGGCGCTGCTTCTCGACGTAGTATCCATAATATTAAGAATTTAATTTCGTTGCATCGCCTGCATGCTTTAATCATTTTGGAGCCTCGGATTTCAGGTGACAAGGCGGACAAAGTCTGCAGGCAACTTGGTTTTTCTAATTTCTTTAGAGTAGAAGCAGAAGGTTTTTCTGGTGGCATTTGGCTCTTGTGGAATCCTTTATTTGTTCAGATTGAAGTTCTAGCTTACTCTGATCAGTTTATTCATGCTTTGGTTTCGGGTCCTGGTACTTTTGATTGGCTTTTAACAGCGGTGTATGGTAGTCCGGATGCAGCGGAACGGAACGGTTTATGGCATTCTTTGACTGAAACAAGCCGATTACATCACCTTCCTTGGCTACTCATGGGTGATTTTAATCAGGTTGCTTCAGCTGATGAGAAACATGGTAAGAGGGGAATTAATCTGAGTAATTGTCGCAGGATGTTGAATTGTTTTAAAGAATGTAATTTGGTTGATTTAGATGCTTCTGGCCCGAAATTTACTTGGTGGAATAAAAGTGGAGGGGCGAATTTCATCAAGGCTAGGTTGGATAGAGCAGTGGCTAATGATGTTTGGCTTGATTTGGTCAAGAACTTCACGGTAACTATTCTTCCGCGTACAAGTTCTGATCATCATCCTATTTGTTTGAAGTGTTCGGATGGTAGGCCTTTAAATTCGCCAGTATCGTTTCGCTTTGAAAATGCTTGGTGACACATGATAGTTTTCTAGACTGTGTGAAAGCGAGTTTATCTACTCCCAGTACTTCCTTGTTTAATTCACTACAGACACTAGCACAAGATCTAAAGAATTGGAGTATGATTTGTTTCGGTGATATTTATAAACGAAAGAGGCGAGTTTTAGCTCGCCTAAATGGCATCCAAAAGAAGCTAGATTCAAGGCCGAATGACTATTTACTGCAGCTTGAAATTGTGCTTATTGAAGAATATAATTTGATCTGCTTTCAAGAAGAAACTTTATTGAAGCAGAAAAGTCGGATGGATTGGATCAAGTTTGGGGATTGTAATTCCAAATTCTTCCATGCTGCTATTAAGAAGGGCAATGCTAAGAAGGTAATTACTACTTTAAAATCGGATGATGGTTCTTGGTGCTCCGATCCTGATAACCTCAAGCAACTGGTGGTTAATTATTATCGTGAGCTGTATTTGGAGAATGATGTCGGTGTGAGGGTCAGCTTGCCGTCTTTGTGTGAGGGTTGGAAGTTGAATCATGATGAGAAGTTGCTCTTGGATGTGGAAGTTACGGTGGAGGAGGTTAAATCAGTTCTTTTTGGGATGTATCCGAATAAAAGCCCAGGCATTGACGGCTTTCCTGCTGGTTTCTTTCAGAAGGCTTGGAACGTTACAAGGGACAATTTGGTTACTATGGTCAAAACTGCGTTTTGTACTGGTGAAATTGACACTTTTCTTAACCGAACTCTTATTGTGTTGATACCGAAAGTTGAAAGCCCTGAAAAGATCTCACAATTTCGTCCTATCAGTCTTTGCACTGTTCCTTTGAAAGTTGTTACGAAGCTTATGGTGGATAGGATTCGGCCTTTGCTTCAAAGATTAGTTAGGAAAACTCAATCCAGCTTTGTTCCAGGACGTAATACTTCGGATAACATTATCGTAGTTCAGGAGGCGTTGCATACAATGCGGAAAATGAAGAGAAAAAAGGGTGCTGTGGCAATTAAAATTGATCTAGAAAAGGCATATGACAGAATCAGATGGCCTTTTTTACGAGAGGTCCTAGAGGAAATTGAGTTCCCTCCTTCCTAGGTCAATTTGATCATGAATATTGTTTCTTCTAATCAATTTTCCATTATATGGAACCGAGAAAGGCTACCGTTCTTTTCACCATCTAGAGGCATAAGACAAGGAGATCCCCTCTCTCCGTATCTATTTGTTCTATGTTTGGAGAAGCTTGGTCATTTGATTGATGAGGCAGTACAGCAAACTCGTTGGAAGCCTTTGCCGATTACTAATAAGGTTCTTTCCTTTCTCATGTTTGTTTTGCAGATGATCTGGTTCTTTTTGGAGAGGCATCCACTGAACAACTTGATGTGATGATGGGTGTTTTACATTCGTTCTGTGAGGCTTCGGGTGAGAAGATTAGTTTGGCCAAGTCGAGGATCCTGGTCTCTTCAAATATTGAACATGGCAGAGCTTCGTATTTGAGCAACTACTGTGGCATTCCTTTGACAGTTGATTTTGGCAAATATCTTGGTGCGTCGATGATTCAGGGTAGAGTAACTAAAGCTACTTATAATGCACTTATTAGCAGGGCTCAATCCAGGATCTTATCTTTGGGTAATCAATTCCTTTCCATGGCTGGACGTATCACTTTAATTCAATCAGTATTAGGTGCGCTTCCATCTTATTTGATGCAGACAACTTATCTTCCTGATCATACTGTGAATGAACTTGAGAAGTTAACAAGACGTTTCATATGGGGGGAAGATGTGGGTAATAGAAAATTTCATGCTGTTGCCTGGGAGAATATTTGTTTGCCCAAAGAGCAAGGCGGTTTGGGAGTGAGAGACTTGAGGAAGGCTAATTTAGCTTTCTTGGCTAAATTAGGTTGGCAAATCATTACTGGCAAGGATTGTCTTTGGGTTGATATTATTAAACAGAAATATTTGCGTAAGGATGAATTCTTGTCTGTGAGTTGCAAATCCACTGTTTCATTTACGTGGAGGAGCATTATGAAGGGCAGAGATGTGTTGCTGAAAGGCTTGGGAATAAATATTAGTAATGGCCATGCTACACGTTTTTGGCTAGACAACTGGATGCCAGAAAGCCCTTTATTACGGTATGCTATGCGGCCTATATCTGAAGCTGAAGCTGATCTTTCCGTTGCATCTTATTGTGATGAGTTTGGAGGATGGCACTGGGATGCTTTATCTGAGGTTCTTCCTCCCGATATTGTGCTTAGAATTTCGGCTATTTGGATCAATACTAGTGACGAAAGGGAGGATTCATGGTGCTGGAAGTTGGAGGGTGATGATTCTTTTTCAACAAGTTCAGCCTACAGGATTCAACTATCCCCTAATCCACCTTCTTCTTTACCTTGGCATAAGGTATGGTCACTCTCTTGTCCTAACAAAATTAAAGTGTTCTTATGGCGAGCTCTACATAGTTCTCTTCCTACAGCTTCTTTTCTGCATCGGAGACATGTTGCCTCTCATTCTACTTGCTTTCGTTGCTCGCATATGGATGAAACTTTGTTGCATGCTTTACGTGACTGTCCTGTTTCCAAAGGTGTCTGGTTAATGTTGAATCCTGCTTTAGCTAATGGGAATTTCTTTTCCCTGGATGAAAAGGATTGGCTTCTTCTTAACTGTTCTAGTCCTATTCGACTATTTGATATGGATTGGGGAAATATTTTTCTGTATGGTGTTTGGTTTATATGGTACTGGCGGAACTGCACCTTGCATGATGGTGATTTTGTGTGGCCTGTAAATTGTGATCAGCATATTTTATCTAGAGCCAAGGAAGCTAGTGATGTTTTAAGATGTTTCAGCTTGAAATTGAAACATGAGTTGTTAATTTCATGGCAAAGGCCTGCTGCATCTTTTGTTAAGGTGAATGTGGATGGTAGTGCTAAAGGGAATCCGGGCCTTTCTGCAGCAGGTGGTTTGATTCGGGATATGCAAGCAAACTGGATTTGTGGGTTCACCTACAGAGTTGGGATTTCTTCCAGTCTGGTGGCGGAATTATGGGCAATTTATCATGGTCTCTCTTTATGCTGGGAACGTGGATTTCGTAATGTTGAATTGGAATCAGATTCACTTCTTGCTGTGTCTAGAATCAAGGGTGTTGCTTCTGATTATAGTCCTCATCATCGTTTGTTGGATGCCATTAATGAATTGTTGAACCGTGACTGGACTTGCAGGATTAAACATATCTATAGAGAGGCAAATATGTGTGCAGACTGGTTAGCCACTCACCATGACGATTCGCAACCGGGACTTCATGTTCTTGACTCTCCACCTCCAGGACTTTTCTCAGTTCTCTCAACTGATGCCGTGGGTTTAGTTTGGCCAAGAGCCATATGATGTAATTTGTTTTTTTTTTTCCTTCATATAAAAAAAAAAAAGTCTTGGTAAGATTAAACATAATGTAGGCTGCAATGCAAAAGTTCACACAAAACATACTCAATATGATGGAAGCAGAAAAAGTTGTTTGAGACTCAAGGGGGTCCAATAAGTATGTCACAGGTTGGAAAATAATCCTTCTATACATTGATTATTGCTTTTATTTTAGTATGTCATCTACAATCATTTTTCTTCTAAACACTTTTAAGGTGAACTGTTGAGGTTTGAGACTAAATCGTTTTGGTTTTGGTAACTGGGTTTTCTTTCAATAGTATCTCAGTGGATATCAGCTATCTGGTAGGTTTACTTTGTCTTGGTCTATTTATTGGTCTAAGCAACATATGACTTTCTTTGATAATTGAAAGGAGCTTGCATTTTTGGGGGATATGTCTCAATATAAATATTAATAAATAAATTTGCCAAGGTTGGACTGTCAGAATTCAGCATGTGATTATTTTCTTCTGTATTTTGGTGTTGCATGCAGATTTGATGTTCATTGCTTGGCTAATCACTTGAGAGAAGACGCGCTCTTTGTTGATGCTTTGTGAAACTTGAATCAAAATATTAAAGATGTTATCAATTTCTGTCAAGTTTGAAAGTAAAAAGGCAAGCCCAAGTAATATATTCATTTTTATCTTCTAATGTTCTAGGTGAAGTCAATGGATACTCTATTGAGTTTTAGGTGTAGTAAGAGACTAGCATTTGGAATTGAAAGACTAAAAGTTGATTGTACTCTTGCTTTCTTTTTTGGGGACATTATGAAGCAAAAATGAATCATGGACTTATTGATGAGTGAAAGTTAGTAGTTTAGTCATGCACCTTTTATCACAACTCTTGATTTTTAGGTGTCTAATAGTTAGTAGTTTATTGAAGTTTTTCTTTCCCCTTGGATATACAATCTGTTTGAAGGCACTTTCCTTCTGTATTACAGGGACCTACTTTACAAGCCTGTTGTATTAGGTGAGAAGGCACCATGTTGAACTACATTTTCATGTGTAATTTTTACATGTAAGCTGACTTTACTTGTCATATACAAATGAATCATTTTCATGAGTCCAATTGTCCCATTTGTCGCTGCCTATCCAATCATTTCCCCAGTGTATGTCAGTTGCTGCATATTTTGCTCCTGTGCTATAGACGACAAGAGAAGGGAAAGACAAGTGCAAGGTACCTTTGTTTCTTCTTTGTTTTCTTCTTTGAAATGCTCAAAAATCTGTTTACAATTTATTGGGTTTGGTAAATAAAAAATTGCTTTTGTCATTTTTAGTCAATGCAACGAGTCTTCTGAAGGCTGTAGTGAAGTTTTAAATTAGCGAATGCAAGAAAAGTACTAATTTGATCCTGCAAAATTAGCTTTCCTTTTAATACATTAGTACGAAATAATACATGAAGGAATTCTTAACCTTTATTGACTTCAAAATCCTTTTTTTATTCCACTGTTTTTTGCAGGTGCACATGTGTGTGTGTGTGAAGGCTCTATTTAGAGCATATATGTACAAGGTTTCTTAAGGTAAACCTAATGGATCTTGATCTAGAGTTACCTTTAGCTCTTTCTACATGAATATGATTTTTTTGATATATCATTATTTCCTTAGCAGTCGGAAGGTGAAGGTGAAGGTATGATAGAGAAGGATCATGTGGAACCAGTGGAGGGCTATGCTTCATTTTGAGTATTTGTATGTTTTAAGGTAATTATTGTAATATTTCTAAAATGTAACTTTTCCTGTATATGTAATGTGATACTTACCTTATAGTTTTTGCATCTGCAATAGTGGCAAGTAACAGTGCAAAGTCCCAACTTATTTGTACTTTTTAATACTCCATGGAGAAAAGCTTTTGGGAACATGCTGAAATATTATGAAAATATTTTGTGTTTGGTTATAGCTTGACCTTAACTAATTTCAGTACATTGTGATAGCATTGCCGAATTATTAGTAACTTAAGGACCCAATATTAATTAATTTTAAAAAATTATAACTACTTAATCATCTTCAAACATTCTTTTAGACCCGCTGCGTAGCGCGGGTATGTATTCTAGTTTATTTAAAATGATCAATTGAATCCCTATATTATACAGTCTTATAATAAAGTAAGTTGTTAACTTTGATTTTCGGTCTACATAACTTTGAATTTTGATATATATTCGATTTATAATATATATACAATACATGATACAGGAAAAAAAAAGTGCATAAAGCCATCAGGTATTTGGCCTGGTGGTAGAGTATTGGAGTACTTTTAGTTCCAGCCTACCTAGACCATGAGGTTTTGGATTCAACTCTCACGGAAATGTGAGTTTGTTTGTAATTGGTTTGTTTATTTGGTAGGTAGATAGTTTATTTATGGTATAGTTTCTAGTTTGGGTTAAATTCTCATTTATATGTTTGGGCATAGATATTTATTTGAATTGTAATGAGATTTCACTGGGTTTGTTTGTTGGGGAAGGGGTTTGTTGGCTCATAGATTAGCGTTTCGATAATGTAACTAATCATGTAGCGGTGTACGGATCTTCCTGTGCGTTTGTAATCCCAATCTCTTCAAGAAATAAAAATAATTCTTATCTCTCAAAAAAAAAGTGCAGAAAAAGAAGTATTAATTAGTATTAGGAAGAAGTAGAAGCATTTGCCATCATGGAGGCATACAAACCAGCCTTGATGTTAATTAACTTTTCATGTCTCCCTTTCTCAACTACAAGTCCATTTCTAAGCACCAGGATGAGATGTGCAGCCCTAATGGTAGACAAGCGATGGCTCACCACCAAGGTTGTGCGGTGAAGCATAAGTCGATCAAGTGCATGTTGAACTGCACGTTCAGACTCTGCGTCAAGAGCACTAGTAGCCTCATCTAGCAGTAAAATCTTTGGAGCTCTAACGATTGCACGTGCAATAGCCACTCGTTGCTTTTGTCCTCCAGACAAATGGACACCTCGTTCGCCTACTACACTCTTGTAACCCTGCATCAATCAAATTGATTTCTTTCTTAAGCTATATTAATTCACAATTCACATGATCAATAATATTATACTTAATTGTTATACATAAGGAATAAGGAAAACTAGCTTGTACTTAATTAAACCTGTTGCAAGCTACTAATGAAGTTGTGCGCGTTTGCTAATTTGGCTGCAGCTATAATTTCAGCTTCTGTTGCATTTCCTTCCTTCCCATATGCAATGTTTGCTCGTATACTGTCGTTGAATAAGACGGGCTCTTGGCTCACAACGCCCATTTGCTGCCTTAACCATTTTAACTTCATCTTTCTAATATCAATTCCATCCAATGTAATACCACCTGAATTGGGTTCATAAAATCTTTGCAACAATGATATCACTGTTGACTTGCCGCTCCCACTCTCTCCAACTAAAGCAACTGTCTGATTTATAAATGCTATGCATGGGTTATGATCAGTTCTAAATTACTATATTAATTTGGATTAACCAAACATAATTTATCATAAATTAAGCATGTCAGCTAATTAATTACCTTGCCAGAGGGAATAACCAAACTAAGATCTCGGAATATTTGAATTTCAGGCCTTGAGGGATACTTGAAGCTGACATTCTTAAACTCAATATTTCCCTTAACATGTTTCAAAACCATTCCATAATTAATCTTACTCGGGTCTAATTTGGATTTCTGGTCAAGAATCTCGAAAACTGAAGCAGCGGAAATCCTGGCTTTACTAGCATCAGGAGCAAGAGAATTTGACTGAGAAATTCCGATGGCTGCTGTAGTGAGAGCAAAAAACACCTGCAGATCATATACAGGAAATGTAAAAATCAATAGTAATTAATTATTATTCTTGGAATGCGGTCATGTATATGGTGTTAGAGAACATACGCGGAAAACCTCATGGAAGGTTGTCTTCCCATGGTGAACTAAAAGAGCTCCAACGTAAAAACTGATAGCATAGGCAAAATATAGAAAGAAGGATGATATTCCAAAAGCTATGCCACTAATCAATCCGTGCCGTATTCCAGCCTTGAGAGGCCCTTGGTATTTCTCTTCATACCGTTTTACCACCTTCTTTTCGGCACTGAACGAAGCAACAGTCCTAATACTGCCAACTGCTTCGTTGGCAACCTGGTTTGCTTCCTCGGACATTTTCTGCAACCATTTGATTTACATGATGCAAGTTTAATTATACAGGTATCGATTTCTAGCTAGCCTAGCTAGTCTGTGGAGTGTGGACTCGTGACCAAACATGCTATGCCTATATCCCTCAAGTTAAGGTAAAATTAAATTTCAACCAAGTAATTATTATTAATTAGTACTTCCAATCCACATACCTTTGCATTGGCAGTGAATCCTTTCATGGATTTTATTTGAGCATATCCACTTATTCCTATAAGAGGCAGCAAACCCAAGATGGCAAGAGCCAGTTGCCAGTTTGCTTGAAAAGCAATAACCAGACCTGCAACTGCAGTCGCAGTGCTCTGAGAGAGCAAAGCCAGCGTGTCCCCGACCACTCTTCTTACTGAAACTGCATCCGTGGATAGCCTTGTTCCAATTGCACCGCTTGAGTGGGGAGCTTCATCAAACCATCCTATATCCATGTTTACAACTTTCTCAAAGCACATTGATCGAACCCGCTGTATTAACTTACACCCAGCAATAGCGAAAAAGTATGTGCTCAACGAATTAGCCAACAGAGATGCAAAGCCAAGAACAACAAACATCAATGCCCAAAATCTGGAATTTTTTTTTACTTGCTCTGATGGCTCCGAAAACGTTTTGATAACACTAGACAGTACAGAGCCAAAAATTGGCAAGATTACACCGTTGCCCACTGCCAGTATAGCTCCTAAGAGCAATACAGGTATTTCCGGCCTGTTAAGATAAGCTAGACGAGAAAGTGGGACAGGTCGTGTAACTGTAAGCTTTTCTGGGTCGCCTTTTGATTTTGAACTAGGCATATTGTTGAGTAATTTTGGTGTTGACGACGACTTGTCTGAATTATTGATAAGAGGGACCCTAAACAAGCGGGGCCGGGGGCTATAATTAATATCTGAATCAGGAGCAGTATTAATGTGTTTCATCTCTTTGCCAATTATATGTTGTGGCTGCAGACTTAGGAGTTGTGTGTAAACTCCATTAGGATACTTTAGTAGCTCTGCATGTGAACCTGATGTGACAAGGAACAACTATAATAATTACGTAATCATGTCCACCTAGGCTATACTACTTTATTATTATATAATATAATAATGTTGTGTAAATATACCAAAAAGATCCCCACCTTGTTCAACAATCTTTCCTTGTTCAATAACTGCTATCAAGTCCGCATTCCTTACAGTGCTCAAGCGGTGGGCTACAATAACAACAGTTCGGTTGATCATAGCTCTTTCCAATGCCTCTTGCACAATCCTCTCAGATTCTGCATCAAGAGCGCTCGTGGCTTCGTCTAGAAGTAGAATTTTTGGGTCTTTCAGAATTGCTCTGGCTATGGCGATTCTCTGTTTTTGTCCTCCAGACAGCTGAATTCCATGCTCACCCACCATGGTGTCTAGGCCCTGAAACCATGCATATGGCGCATATACTAGTATATGATTAAATTATGAAGAGATATAGTATAAATTAGAAACAAATGACTTAACAGCTTTATTAATTATAACGAGTGTCCACAATCCCCATAATTAACAGAGCAGAGCAGTCATAGTCATAGTCATAGTCATCATCAGCTTATTGGTATGTAAAAGTAAAACTATAATAAGGTTTCAAACAAAATAGAATCTAATTTATTAGTAATTAAACTGGAAAATTAAAACCTGAGGCAATTTGCGGATGAAATTAGCTGCATTGGCAAGTAAAGAGGCAGCTTTTATATCTTCAGAAGTTGCATCATCCCTTCCATAGGCAATATTGTCTCTAATGCTTGAAGCAAATAACACAGGTTCCTGGCTGACAAGACCTATTTTCTGCCTGATCCATTTAATCTGGAACTCTTTCAGATTGATACTGTCTATAAGAACTTGACCTGCCTGTGGATCATAAAATCTTTCTATCAAACTGATCACCGTCGATTTTCCGCATCCACTATGTCCTACCAAAGCTGCAGTTTTACCACTGGGTATTGAAAGAGAGAAACCTCTTAGTATTAATTCTTCGGGTCTTGCTGGATAGCTGAAATAAATGCGTCTTAGTTTAATTTCACCCGAAATATCATCCATTCTTCTTCCCTTGGTGTCATAAGCATCAATCGTTGGTTTCCTGTTGATTACCTCAAACATCTTAACGGCTGCAGCTTGACCAGAAGCAAATGCGCTCAAGCATGGAGCGGCCAGCCCTAGGGACCTTCATTAAGAAAATATTGATTATGAGTAGAATTAATTATTACCTGCTCTCCATAGTCCATACCATATATATAGGAAATAAAAAACCTAAGCAGTACGGTACAACTTACAAGGAGCTAATAACAACAGCAAAAATTACGTTGATGACATCCCCTGCAGTGTATCCTTTGTCAACTATCATTTTCCCTCCAAACCAAAATGCAAAGCCATAGGTGCAGAACAAGATACACGTCATTGTGCCAAATCCTACGCCAGCAGCCAGACTTTCCTGTATTCCAGATTTGTAAGCTTTTGACAATGACTTGTTGTATCTGGCAATGGCTTGCTTCTCTCCTGTAAATGACGCAACCTGTTAGGGCAGTATTATACTTATGTCCATAAGCTAATGCATAAATGGAAAGCCGTATTCCTATGCTGATTTTGCATACAGTTCTTATGGACCCAATTGTCTCTTCTGCAATAGTGGCTGCAACTGAATAGGCAATTTGTCCACGGGAAGCAAGCTTGCCTACCAGCTTATGCAAGATAGCACCAGAGATGACTAGAGGGGGAATTGAAGACAACAGTACAAGAGTGAGCAGCCACCCCCTAAGAAATGCTACGATAAACCCTCCACAAAATGCACCCAAGTGCTGTATAAAGCTTCCAACCTGGACAGACATATATATCAATCAAATTACAAAAAACATTGATTAATTTCCATGTAGAATTAATAGGCAAACTGACAATAAAACAGAATACCTAGCTATACCTTCTCTCCAATGGCATCTTGAATAAGAATTGTGTCACCTGACAAACTCTCGATAACTTGTCCGCTGTTGATTGCATCATCGAAGAAGCCAACATCCTGCCTCAATATCGTTTCCAGGTATATACTTCTTATTCTCGCCGCCTGCCGCTCTCCTGTGACCATCCAACAAGCTACCTCTAGAGGACAACAAAGCAAATTAAGCATCCATCATGGCATCATGCTGCTACCTTTTTTTTTTTTTCTTTCTTTCTTTTAAAATTAAAATCCCTTATCTTTGCAAGGAGGGGAATACACTCACGGAAAAATGATGCGACAGCTGATGCCAAAGCTAGGTACAAAAACTTGAGTGACACCTGAAGATAGAAATTATAATATTCAATACGATTCATCAAAAGAAATCAGTTTAAGGTTCTGCAGACGATGAATTTAAACTTTTATTAATGCAAGACCGAAGCAACAAAAAAGAGGAATTTATTTGTTGATGTATATATATATGTCGTCAAGGGTGTGTATATAATATTATAAAGAAGAATTTCCCTTTGGTATTCTACTAATTTTCCAGGTTGCAACAAATTAATATCGACAAATTAAAGATGAGCCAGAAATTGTTCCCGCAGGATACCTCTTCAACCTCATGTACTTCAGTTGCAATGGCCACTCTTTTTCCAACAGAATCGATTAATTCAGCGAAGAATATTGTCAAAACTGGCTTACATATCCCATTTCCAACAGCAAAAATGGAGCCTAGAAACATTAATAGATAATCGAGGGAGTCAGCAAAGGAAAACAGCTTATAGTGCGGTATCATGCTCCTGCTAATTCGCTCATTCTCCTGCGCGGCCATATTCAAACTTTGTGCAGGATTAATCTTTTTCGATCTCTATGGGACCCTGGGGTGGAAGCTTCATTTGCAGCTGCAATTAATGGACAAAGGATCAATAATTAAGAAAAGGCAGTGGCAGATTATTACAAACATAATATATAATTAAGCACATTTGATATATGTTAACCCTACAAAAGATGGGAAGCTGTAGCATCCCTTTTATCTGCCTAGCTAGGTTCTTGTTAGAAACTTTTATACTAGCTGTATATATATAGTAGAAGCAAAGAAGCAAAGCAATTGTAAAGTCAGATATAGTGAAACAAGAAATTGCGTCGTTAATTAAGTAGCAAAAACATAGACATGAGCAATTGAATAATACGGTAGCAGGGACTGGAACATGCAAAAGGGGAAACAGAGACATATGGCAACCTTGAAGGAACTGGAAGCATGAAGAAGCAAAGAATGAACCAGGTTTTGAACAACGGCAATGCCTCCATAGCTTTGTATAAACGAAAAAACAAAATTCGGACATATCCTATTCCTATCGTTAATCACTAAACATATTTAAATATTTTCTTTGGCCAAACATATTTAAATATTGAGGTATTAGAAAATTCCCATATAAATTAAGTGTTAAGAGACGAGAAGTCCAATGTGATTCTTGTTGTAAGTTGTTTAAAAGCAAAACTTTTATAAGTGTTCCAAATTAATTATATGGGTAATTATTTGATACACCTGTAAATTTTGGATTCCACAAGCGGGTTGTGGAGTTGACACGTGTCCATTTTTTGAATTAATTAAGTTTTAAATATTTCAATCTAGTCCCTAGAGGACATATATCACCCTTCAAGACCGCTTGTGTAGTTTGTTAAACTCCACTTACGGTGTATTGTATAATTTGCTTAATTATATTTGTTGGATGTTCGAATATCATAACTTTTGTCTTGAGTTAACTTTGTTTCATACGGGATGAGAGTATTAGCTCTTGACCCGTTGTTATGAGATGAGAGTACGTATTGGTCAGGTGTAAATGTCAAAATGCATCCTAGAATTTATAAGGATGGTCATTTTGCATCCAATTCTTTTATTTTGATCATATCGCACCATATAATGTTTTATTTTGTGTACATTAAGTATCTGACAGCGCCGTTAATTATGATGTTGATGTGGCATGCCATGTCAGCCAAAAATTGCCACGTGGCATGCCACTTCAGCATAAAAAGAAAAGAAAATAAGAAAAATTTTCCACATGGCATTTTCATCCTATGTGGCATGCCATGTCATCATCGTAACGGTGTCATGACCATTTTCCGTCACAGAGGGTGCAAAATGTACGCAAAATAAAACATTAGGGTGCGATATGATCAAAATAAAAAAATTAGCTGTAAAGTGGCAGTCCGTATAAAATTTAGGATGCATTTTGGCATTTAAACCGTATTAGTTAACTTCTATTTTAAGTCTTAACAGTCGTGACTAAAATTAAGCTTTTTTAATATTTTTTTTATTCTAATTCTAGTTTTTTTTGCTATTTAAAAACATGATTGAAATGGATTACACAGTACGAGGTAACCCTTTTCTTTTCCCATAATCTCACACATCCATCCCAGAATTCGAACTTGGGATCTCCCAAACTCCCACAAAAAGTCTCAAACTTTAACCACTGGGGTGTCTCCTTGGGGATTATTCTAGTTCTAGTTAAGTTGCATGCTGATGTAATATTAATGATCTTTTCTTCTTTTTTTTTTTTTGAAAGAAAATGTAATTCTCATTCATTCAAATGAAATTACATCAATAAAACTCAAAATTACAATAAATTGAGAAGTGTTTTCCTTCTTCAATTGTGGATCTGGATCTTATTTTGGAATTCGAGTCATCTTATCGATCATTCGAGGTCTCAAACCTTTTTGATAGATCTCTGCCATGCCCATCACCCTTTCGCTTTCACCTTTGTTTTTGTCTAACTCAAGGTTTTTATCAGCGAGAAAAAAGTGACTAATTCGACAACCTCCTTTGACTGACTTGCAAATCAAAAGTAAAATCATCATATTCGTAAGTCTAACAATTCTCAATCTATTTGCAAACTAAAAAAACAAACTAGACCGACTCCAAAAATTGACTCAACGAACTAAAAACCCAAAGATCTTGGAACTATTAACCCAAACAAATCTAAAGATTTGTGGGACTGGATTTTATTTAAAAAACAAATAAAAGAAAAAGAGATGAAAAAGATCAGATCCCTCCTCCCCCTTGACAAATAATGATTAAGGAGGAGGAGCAAATAAAAACTCAAAAGAAAAATTAGAGAGAAGGGGAGAAGGAGAGGCGACTAGGGTTTATAAACACCATGAATTGATGATGCATTATTAATGATCTTTTCTAATTTATTCCTTACCTGATGAGTCTTCTGAAGGATTTAGCAACGGACAGAAAAATGGAGCATATAACAAATAACCTCGCATTCACAACATTACATCCTATTCCTATGTTTTTAATGGAATTTTAATAACTTTCATGAATTTTTTGACTTTTCAAGAAAAAATTGTCATTTTATGAATTATGATTCTCGTGAGAGATGTTTCAAAATATAATTCTCAATATTTTTTTTTTGAAATATGAAAGATAAATTTAGACTAGATTAAATCATCAAGGAAAAGCCACGTCTGTGCCATCAGCTTGAATCGCCTCGCCTCTAACACTTGCTGGGAGGAACTCGAAAGACCTCATAATCAACATGCATCCAATTCACAATTCATCTTTAATAGCTTGTCTGCATAAAAGTTGCCATTTCGGAGAGTATGTTGACACTCACACTGCCATTCAAAAGTGCATTAATTCTCTTATATCCATATCCAATAAATCACTCCCTTTAGCTTTTCCTTTTTTTTCCCAGTTATATTTGATACATCGTCAGTATAGTTTTTCGACTCAACAAACGGATTCAAAGGTTACCCTATTTAAGAATTAATTAGATATTTAATATTTCAATCTAGTCTCTAAGGGGATTCATGTCACCAAACTAAACCTGCGCATGCAGTCTACTAAATTCTACTAACCGTATGGTGTATTAAATAATTTTCCTTTATTTTAATAGAAAAGTACAAAACAAGTACTTCAAATATTTAAAGGATAATTATTCAAATACATCGTCGGTGGAGTTTAGTAGACTACACATACGGAGTTAAGGGTTGACATGTGTCCTTTAAGGAATAATTTTGTATTTTAAAAACAAAATTAATTCATAAAATAGATATGTATCAACTAATCACCCAATAAAATCCAAAATTTACACAGTCAGCATATCAAATAATTACCAGATTTAAAAAGGGCGAAGAAGTGTTTAGTTGGCACAAGCTCATAAAGAACGGCCTAGTGTAGTGGGCCTAGTCGCTAGTGCTGCTAAGTGCTAACGGGCCTCCCCATTCCCAACGGCTCGGTTCGATTCGGGTTCACGTAAAGAGCCCATATAGAGCCGCCCAATTCACAGTCAAGCAGAATGATCTGTCTTTACTTTACTTGCCAGAGTGTAGTGGGCCTAGTGGCTAGTGCTGCTAAGTGCTAACGGGACTCCCCATTCCCAACGATTCGGTTCGAGTCGGGTTCCCATGAAACAGACCGAGGTCGGCAGTCGGCTTGGCTTGACCAAAATATTATCCACTTCCAGTCTTCCACTGTCGGGTCTGGTCTGCAGCAGAAGCAGTGGAAGAAGCAAGCCGAAAGCATATTTGTTCTTCTTTACATTCACTACGTAATATTAAAATTAAGATTACACAACTCCGTGCTTGTTGCAGATAGATACCATCGTTTTGGTCAAATTTGCAGTGACTTGGTATGGCTACCAACAACCTCCAAAATCCATTCCTAATACCCACCATTTCTCTTGCATCTTTATTGATCAGAGCTCCCACAAGGGTTTTCAAGTGTGCCTGCAGCAGCAGTGTGCAGCAGGATGCTTTCTCCCTCACTTCTTCCACCAAATATGATGTTGACTATCTTGGACAGAGCACCAAAGGCGATTTAAACGTCAATTTCGACCATCTTCAGGCTTTCGGTACCTTCTTTCTCATTTTCGATTCCCCATTGGTAACCAATTCCTTTTCAACCACATCTGTCCTTGTCTTCCTCCATCATCCGTCCCTTTATAACACTCGCCGCAAATATTCAATGCCCTTTTTCTTTTTCTCTCTCTCTTTACAAATCTCATGATATTTATACCTGTTTTCCTGCCGTTTGCTGTATACTTATTTATGTTCAATGGCATTCTCTTGTAGGACTTGATGGCCAGGCCACTCTACAAGGTCCAATTGAACAGGTAGCTAGGATTGAAGCTGAGGAGGCTGAGGGTCTACTCAGGGACTTGGGTATTCCGGTGCTGCAAATCCTTCTTTTTCTTGTCTTTCACATTTTATTAAACTCTTGATTTCTTATACCCTAGATTCGACATATTATGTGACAGCTTATCGTGCTTAATTTCATTATTACTTAAGTGGACAGCTGAAAGTGGTTACTTCGTTTCATTCATTTCCTTAGGTGGATTCATTCTTCTTCCTAGTTGTTGTTGCCTCAGAATTAGTTGAATTTATTGCATAAGGCAAATTGTGCTTTTCTTTTCCATCTCACAAGTCTCTCGGTTTTATTTTTATTCATTTTCTATGTTCAATATGCAGAGCCCTACAGCAGCAAGATTTTCTCCTCGCGGTATATTTTGTAGCAGGACTCTAAATCTTAGGTCAATAAGTGCAATAGGATATGACATGGACTACACTTTGATGCACTATAATGTGATGGTGAATACCTTTTGCTACCTTTTATGAATGGGAGCCACTCTGGATTTGGTTATTGCTGTCTCCAGCATAAATGGATTTATCTATCTTTGTCAAGAATTGAGATTGTATGACATGGACTGATTTTTTCAGGCTTGGGAAGGGCAGGCCTATGATTACTGCATGGACAATTTAAAGAACATGGGTTTTCCAGTTGAGGGACTTGCCTTCGACCCAGATTTGGTAACTTCTTCATTTCTGAGGACACCCATAAAATTTATTGAATTGCTTTTTTGCAGCTTATTGAGTATCTCACTATCTCTCAAATGTATTTCATGTCTCTGAAAGTGCTCTCTCCTGGTATCCTGCAGGTAATTAGAGGTCTTGTTATAGACAAAGAGAAGGGCAATTTGGTGAAGGCCGATCGATTTGGCTATGTCAAGAGGGCCATGCATGGCACTAAAATGCTATCTACCCGAGCTGTTAGGTATGGATTGTGCCCATTGTGATGATAACCACTGTCAATTATAATGCAGGTTCTTGGCCAAAATGGGGGGATAAACCTATATTGCAGAATTTTTTGTGCAATGTATGGCTATGGAATCTAGTTTACAAATCCTCTTGTAGTGGAGATATGATCTAGACCAATAGTCTAGATTAATTACTATAAGGAACTTGCTGCCAGTTTTAATATACTAACCTGCATGTGCATTGAATGGATGGGGCTCTCTTTCAAGCTCTTCTCAGCATTTCATATTTTGTGCATCATTTGCTGCATATTTTCTATAGTGGCGCTTAACTTTCTATGCATGGAAGTGAGATGTATGGGAGGGAACTGGTGGACCTGCGGAAGGAGAGCCGATGGGAGTTCCTTAACACACTTTTTTCCGTCTCTGAAGCTGTTCTATACATGCAGGTAGTTTCTTTCTATTTACAAAAACAAACTATTTACATTAATCCCTAGTGAAGTGGAAATTGTTTTTAGGCCACATGCACTTCAGTGTGAAATTTTAATAACTGTGTTCCTTTCCCTTCTTGGTTAGTAATTATGAGTTTATGACATGCCTGATGCAATTATGTGCCAATATTGGCACTTGTCTGGTGCTTATAGGACCTCGTAATCCACCTTTTTTAAGGTTATAGTCTTGCAATTCCTTGGTTATATTTTTATTATTGTTTTTTACTTTTAGTGTCGATAGCATTTTAACTTTTGTTAAGATCAAGTAATTTTATGTCCAGATGGTGGACAGATTGGATGAAGGAGCAATTCCAGCAGATATTGGTCCACTGGACTATAAAGGACTTTACAAGGTAAATAATTGCGGAGTATTAAATGCTCAGTGAGCTCTTGGATGCATACTTGCTTATTTTTAACTCTTTGCTTGGTTTTAAGGCTGTTGGAAAGGCTCTATTCAGGGCACATGTAGAAGGTCAACTTAAGGTAAATATGAACAGGAAATGTTGGGTGTTGAGTGTTGTCATACACAAGTGCATTCTGATATGATGTTGTGTTATATAGAGTGAGATAATGTCGAAACCTGAGCTTTATGTGGAGCCTGATCCAGAGCTACCTTTAGCACTTTTAGATCAAAAGGAGGTATTTCTTCTATGATTTCATCTTCTCATCCTGGTGATAGCATGTAAAACTATTATATTCTTTCTTATTTACTTGAACATTTCATGCAACAGGCAGGTAAAAAATTGCTGCTTATTACAAACTCAGATTATCATTACACGGACAAAATGATGCGTCATTCTTTTAACAGATTCCTGCCAAATGACATGACTTGGCGAGATCTTTTTGACATGGCAAGTATAATTTACGCTGCATGCTTACTTTATATTTGTTTTCTTGCATGATACTGATTTGTAAATCTACAAAACAATTAGAGAAACAATATAATTTGTGATCTCACGAACTGGAAACTTTCAAACTGTTGCTTCTATTTACATATCAAATAACAAGAGCTTCAATACACTCTCTACCACCCTCTCTATACACAATCATGCAATTGGTTTTGTCATCAATGATGAAATTGCAAGTTAGATATAATTTGCATAAATGTATAAGCTATTGATGCATTTGTATTGTTTTGTTGGTCTGGATTTGTATAGGTGATAGTCTCAGCAAGGAAGCCAGAGTTCTTTCAAATGTCACACCCATTATATGAGGTTGTGACAGGTGAGGGTTTAATGCGCCCATGCTTCAAGGCTTGTACAGGTGATCAGTGCTTAAAGCCTACGTTTTGATCATATTTCTTCTTTATAATGGGAATTTAATAGAGAAAACCATGAGATTGAGGGTCATAAAGCACTCACTAAGCCTTTTAATCCTGTTTGTTGATTACCATTGATTCCGACCTGTAGGAGAAATTCTGGATTGGGAGAGATATAGTGATTGAGTGAATATATGCTTGCTTATTTGCAGCATCAATACATACTTAATCATTAATGAATTTGATTTACTATTTGATATATTTATATTTCTCTTTTAGTTAATCAACAGTTTTAGTTCATATATAGTATTTGATGCATGTATCCTTAATTTTATTTTGTTAATTGATAAACATTTTTAATTTATATATGTTTATATTACAAAAAAGGGGAAAAAACATTTATGTATCTAACATTTGATATCACTGGCCTCATTATTTTCTCATAATCTTTTTGTTGTTTATTAAATCCAAACATAAAGTTAGAAAAGATTTTTAGATATTTTGAAAGAACAAAAATGCAGCGAAGCATAGGTCAAGTGCTAGTTGGTCTAAATGTCTTCTCAACCAAAAATTTGAGAATGAATGTTGTATGTTACGCCCCAAGATCCACATTGAGAGGAATTGGTGATCTATGGTGCTTTGTATATAGAGATCTAACCCAAACTTGTGAGGTGCGTTTAGGGAAGGATTAATCCGTGAGGCCCTTAGGCCAAAGTGGACAATACCTTGCAGCTTGGGCTGGGTCTCTACATTGTATGCTGAGAATTTACACACTAATGTATGAACTTTTTTCGATTTGATGGTAGTGCCTTTTTGACACCCTCTAACCAAAGATTTAATATCAGAAAATATTTGTCTGTCCTGCATTGTCCTGGAAAGAAGAGAACACAATTCACATGATTCTGAATTCTCTCCTTTTTTTTTAACCTTCTGCAGGAGGTTTGTACTCTGGGGGAAGTGCTCACATGGTTGAAAATTCCCTAAATATCCATGGAGATGAGATTCTTTATGTTGGTGATCATATTTACACTGATGTAAGTCAATCCAAAGTCCATTTACGTTGGCGAACAGCATTAATTTGTCGAGAATTGGAGGAAGAGGTATGATTATGTTACTCTTATTGTGCTTACTATTTTCTATTGGAGATGGATGCAGAATTTGATGTGTTTTTTAAAGTTCATTTGTTTTATCTTGTTCCGGTATATTATTGGAATGATATGAGTACTCCTTAGTCGTTAAGGTTGTATATAAATCAGAACTTAAGAGTGAAGCAAAAGGGGCGTCGTCAAACTTGATATAATGTTAACTACTTGCTGTTAATTCTGAAAATATTGTTGTTATTAACAATAAATTTGTATATGGATAATACTTAGTGTTAATGCATTCTTTGAAATCCTTGACTGCTGAGTGCTGAAAAAGGTCTCTATTTCGTAAACTACAGTATAATGCTTTGATTCATAGTCGGTGTCATCGAGCAGCTCTGATAGAGCTTATAAATCAAAAGGAGGTTGTCGGAGATCTCTTCAACCAGCTACGTCTGGCTCTGCAGCGGCGAAGCAAAGGACGTCCGGCTCAGGTGACTTGATCATTATTGTATGCCCTTTGTGATTGTTGAAAGTTAGATTCCTATTTCTTCTTCATTTTTACTTTGGGAGTCCTATCAAATTATGATTTCCTTTGTAGATCATCTGATAATATATAGATACCTTTTTACTCGTCACACTGCAGTCTCATCCCTATAGAATGGTGTTCTAACTTTGTATATCATACTACTTTATATTTTCTTTTTCCTTTTCATTAATATATGCCCTTTAGGGATGGTACCATCAGCATGCTCTCTAGCTTCTTTTTTAACAAATTTCGTGTATTTATTTTAGAATTCATGCTCAGAATTGGCTTATGCTAGTCGTGCAACTAAGGCTTTGCCATCATAAAATGTGTGGCCCACCTAATGTATTCACGAACTGTTGCCAAAATATTATTGATTTAACATGGACTCACAGAAAATTAGTATTTATCTGGAATTTAGGATGGTGAAAGAAAGAGCTTGATTTCTTCTATGTTTTTAGACACTTGCTGCAACTAACATGGATGACCAAGAACTGACCGAGAGCATGCAGAAGCTTCTTATTGTTATGCAAAGACTAGATGAGAAGATCGCTCCAATGTTAGAAGCAGACGGGGAGCTGTTTAATAAAAGGTAAAACTAAGACAGAGAAGTTACATCTACTGAGATTATTTGAATCATATATGGAGCGCATATCCTTTATTTGAATATATCAAAATGAGTTTATATTTTTTATTTTTTTAAAAAAAGAGTTATTATTAGTATTATAATAATTACTATTACTACTTTGGGGTAAATGAAATGAGGTAATGTTGAATGTAATAATGCTTATTTCTGTGGAGTCAACTCACAAGAAGAGCAGGGTTACTATCTTATAAAAAAAATGAGGGCGTGCCTGCATATGCATATTTGTTTTGGATTGGACACCTGGAACAGGGAGTTGAGATGGTCTGAAACTTTTGCTTTAGGTGGGGCTTTCTTTCTCGTGCGGGTCTGTGGGACAAAAGCCACTTGATGCGACAAATAGAAAAGTATGTGCTTATACCTCAAAATCAAAATCAAAATCCTGTGTTGATGTTTGAAATAAAAAGTTAAAAGAATTGCCTAAACAGAGTTATATTAATGAATTTTATTTTCAGGTATGCTGATATATACACATCTAGGGTGTCCAATTTTCTGAATTATACACCCTTCATGTATTTCCGGTCACAGGAGCAGGTAGTGGGAGTGCTGATAGAATTGGTAAATGTTGAGGGCAAATAAGGTTTGTGGAACTGACTTCAGGATGTTGTTTATGTTTTGCAGACACTTGCTCATGATTCATATTCACACTACTGTTCACAGCAGAATGAGCAGTGGAACCAGGAGTGAAATTTGGACTGGTTGATTTTATGGTGATAAGAATGCTGCATTTTGAAGGTAAATTTTAGTGGATTGCAAAATCATAAATAATCATGTACTTATAGTGAACAGGATCCCGTGAATGATACTCCATGTTTCCATTTCAACCAGTTAAAACTGATTTCTTTGAGTTCCTCCTGTCTGCAAGTAACGGTGCATGAACTGACTTGGTACAACAAGAAATTATTACATAGTTCATAGGACCTTCGATACTATTCTGTCAATGTTTTAAATTTTAGAAATTATCCGGTAAATATTAGTTGTTTGTAACTAGGCCCTAAACTTGGGCTAAAATTATGCCAATTTTAGGAAATATTTTAATGCGACAGAATATTATTGGACGGTCATCTTATCTAATAATTTATCGTAGCAAGGGAAAGTTTAAGGTTTCGGCCTATTGATGATTTCAAAAAAGTAACGAAGAATATCCTAAAGCCAAGTTCCAGAGGACTCCCGTAAATTGTTTATACTTAATAATATAAAATATAAATAGGGTAATTATTTGATACACTGTCAGTATAAAATTTGGACTCCATAAGCGGGGTGAGAAGTTGACACTGTGTTTATTTTCTGAATTAATTAAATTTTAAATATTTTAATATAGTCCCTAAGAGACACATGTCACCATTTTAGATCTACACGTATAGTCTGCTAAATTCTACTGACAGTGCATTACATTAAATAATTTTCCATATAAATATCAGGACACAAATAAGAAAGAGAGAAGACAATTTCAATTATGCTATATGCTTTGTTTGGTTTCTTGATTCTAAAAATAGTTTTGTTGAGGGATGCCAAAAAAAAAATGGTTTTGTTGAGGAAAACATATTTGAAAGATAGAAATAAAATACAAATTTCTACTTCTGTTTGACTTGACTGTTCTAGTCCTAGTTCTAGGTAAACAGGAGCAAACCGATATTAGCAAAAAGAAAAGAATAGACTAAAGTACCAAAAAAAAAAACATGGATCAGTTCATCAGTTGTTGATTCCATTTCTTATTTAGCTTGTAAAGACAGTGTAATTGGTTTTGAAAAGTTCCAATAAAAAAATTCTCATCTTTTCTGCCCAAAAGAAGAGAAAAGAATAAACTAAAAAGCCTTGGGCTGAAGGACTGGATTTCAGCAGCAAAGTCCAAATCCATGATTATTTCTATTTGGGCGATCTGTTTCGGTTCTTGCGAAAGTTGGAAGGCCCGAAAGGGCTATAACAATAAAGTTGTGAAAGCTTTTGTGGGCTGCCTGTAGTAGATTTTCTTTTATTCCTTTTTTTTTAATAAATATAAGTGTAAGTGTCTGTTTTCATTATGCTATACTAGTAGATCCCGCGCTTCGTCGCGGGCTTTCTTCTTCTATGCAAAAACAATCGGAGAAAAGATTGCTTTTCTTCAAATTATTAATGGAGAAAAGATATTTTTTTATGGACATCATTATTTGAATTAAGACTTAAGATTTTTCTCAATTCAACATTTAATTTTTGTTTCTAATTATTAGTAGAGCATGATTGAGAAAAGTTGACATATTTCTACAAAAAAGATAACATGTATTACGTTTTTTTCCTTACTCAAATTTCAAATTGAATGTGTGTGTGTGTATATATATATATATATATATAGATAGATAGATAGATAGATAGATAGATAGAGAGAGAGAGAGAGAGAGAGAGAGAGAGAGAGAGAGAGAGAGAGAGAAGAGAGAGAGAGA
>AWWV01015190.1:0-10436 GCA_001974805.1 Corchorus capsularis
AGAGAGAGAGAACATCCATACAAAATTCTTTTGCAATAGTTTATATACTACATTTCAATTATTAATTTTATGTAAAAACTTTGTAAAACTCCAACACATAAAACATTTTCATGTTTTCTCCAAACTTCTTTTACTCTGCTGGGAGATTATTTCCTGGTATAAATTGTACAGCACGTCTCATATCTTCATACCTGTTTTCAGCAAATGTTTTCAAACAAAAATTAGAATTTCATAAGATGTTTTATTACTAAAATTAAACTGATATATAATTATAGGCCTGTTCTTTAAATTAATTCAAGTATCGCACTTTCTGATAAAAAAAATAGGCCTGCAAATTAGGCAAGAATTGATTACCTACATAGTTCAGTAGGGTAAGCAATAAAATTAATTAGGCAAGAATCATTTCCGGCAGTAATCATTGAAGAGAAGAGTGAAGACATCAAGAGGAAAACTTAAAGTTGATGCCACAGAGAGCTTCTTCAGCATAAAGAGTCCTACTGCAAAAGCTTGCATGAGTAAAAGAGAACATATCATCAAATTGTTCACTATAGGCCGAAATTTCCCTTTTGTATCGTATTTAAGTTCATAAACATGTATGAACTGCACAATAATTTACCCTAAACACTAATACAAATTAGTCCAAAACTCCAAATTTTAATTCCAGAAACTACCAATCTGTACAAATTGTGAGATACAACTGTCAAAAAAAGTATAATATGCAAGTCTATTTATTTACATGAGAAATAAAACTAAGGCATAAAATTGAATAATAACTTAAGTTCTTTGGAAGGCTTCATCAACTACAATATTTGATCTATGATTCAAATTTCATAACCTAAACTTTCAAAGATACAGTGACATGCAATCTAAATAAGTGCCTTATGAATAAGTAAAGATTAACCTATTCATAATATCCTTGGAAATACAGGGATATTTGTGGCATACTTGTCTATCAACATAATTATATTGCTTTCAAAAGGCGTAACTGCAAAGAGATTTTAATTAAGCAGTCATATTGAATCACATAGGCCAACTATATCTATATTACATCATCACCAACTGACCAATACAAAATAACTATCCTTGCATTGTAGTGATTTATAATAGATTATTCGTCTCACGTTTGTAAGCAACTTATGAATTTATGATATATATGTACAGAGCCTAATTTGAAGATAAGTAACTAAACCTATAGAAAATAAATGGGAGGTGGTAAGCTTACTAACCTTTAATTACCCCTCCACCATAGCCATATCCCCTGTCCCAATTTTAAGAGCATTACCTGCAAAAAGAGGAAACAATCGTTTGCATCACAACGCTTATTATATCATCCCAAACCAATGGCCTATCAAATCCAATGCTGAAGAAATTAGATTTAGTGAAAGGAGATCATTTGAACAGAATCAGTCTAAGCTAAATAATAGTATTAAGAATGTGGCAAAATTTACCTCTGAATCAGGAGAAAAAAAAAGGTCGCTAAGCCCCTTTTCAGTAGTCTGAATAGCAAAGAAAATGAAACTATTAATAATAGAATGAAACTGACCTGATCTCCAATCACAACTTAGAAATCATTTCTTATTATTCACTACTATTACCTTTAATAACAGAAAAATGAATTAATTTCGCAACGCAGATTCCTCAGCAGCAACATGAAATTGAAAAAAAAAATCAGCAAATCAGAATGATTATAAAACATATGATCGTTATTTGAATGAAGCTAAATCATGAACAAAGCTACCCCATTTCTACCCATATTATTCATTCCTAAATGATTCAGAAATGTCTTGTCTATATATTAAATTATTCATTCCTAAATTTACATTTGGATGTCCCTTGGGAAATGCCAATGAACTATACTACCTTGAACATATCTAGATAGTTAGGACAAAATACACGTGTGTGGTCATATAATACATTGTTGGCAAAACTTAAATTGATCCACAATTGATAAATAACAATTTTGCATCTAGAATAATTTTCTAAATTTCAAGGTTAATGAACAAACCTTTAGCTCCCTATATGCTTGTGTTATGTCCTTCACACCGCTATACAATTGTGACTATAAAATGCTGAATTGAAACCTTGAAACAGATCCAAATCAAATTAAAGAAACTTTTCCATTAAAAGGTGGAAAATTGAGGAAATGTAGAGAGCTACCATATCAATTATGTACTGCAGGTTAACTCCTCTCAACAACATAACCTGCAAGAAACTGAAACAGTAAACGGAAAATTCAAATGGAAGACATGAGAAGAAAAAAGAACTTTTAGAGAAGCAATATCCAAGTGTTCGAGTTTACCAAGGATGAACTCAAAAAGCAAAGAATAACATATGGATACTTCTCTCCATTTCTTTTATCAAATGCCAATCTTTCTAACAGATTTCAACAAAACCCAAGCTCTATAATATCATAAAGAATAAAAAATCAAGTAAAGGAACCAAATTGATTGAGGAAATAAAGAGCAAATAAATGATACAAATTGTTGCAAAAGCACCTACCTCAGAGACGCCATTTACAGCAAAATTAAAGATAACATCAAACCTAGTAAGAGAAGCATAACAAAAATAGAGTTGAAGAAATGCTAATTGCATAAGAAGAGCATAAAAGGCCAAACAAAAATGAAAAGGAACCTACCAAATTTAATAAAGGCATAAGATCTGGAAGCTGTTTGAATTTGAGCTATGAAGTGCCAGGAAACTAAAGTTTTATAACCATATGATCTCCAATTGAAGAACCATATATGCTTGGTTGGGGTTGGGGTTGAATAAAGGCTGACTTAAACCTTTGAGTTGGTGGCCAGCCATAGGACCGATGTTTATAGTGCATGTTGTCAAAGGCTTTCAAGGCTGGAATAAAACCGATATTCCTCTTTAAATCCATGATTACATTTTCCCTTCAATGATTGTCAACAAAGATGAAATTTCAAAAACCCCTATACTCCTGACTACCCCCTCTGTAGTATTCCAACTTGTGTACTATTATAATCTTGCACCTATATCTATACACACACACACACACACACACACACACACACACATCTTAGCTAGGTAGAATTACAATAGAAGTACCTTCATAAAGCTCCATCGTAAACCATGAATACCATAATGAGCTGCCACAGAAATACCAATAATCAAGGTTAAAGATCAAATCTTTACGCTGACAAAAATATGATATTGGAAGGATGTAATAACTATCTAATCTAAGCAGAAATAGTTGAACTTACAGTTAAAAATTAAAACTTACAACTCAGAAAGTCCCTATAGCCAAGAAACGCTAAAGACAATCAAATGCAAGAATTGATGCAGTAGAAGGCAAATAGCTAAAGGGAAAAGCAGTGAGAATAAGAAAAACTTGAGAGGTAAAATGGAAAAGGCATCAGATTTGATTAACTCGAAATACTTAATACCTCTGCAGATAATGTAATCCAGCAACAACTAATGTAAAATATTGCACCGCAAATGCCCTGCAAACTAAAAAAAAGAATCGAAAAAAAAGACCCCTGATAAATGTACAGAGAAATCTGAAACTACCTGAGAATAAAGGCCTGTGACAATTGTACAAACCCAATCCGTTATGGTAGATTCCCCTTTCGTTCTCATCATGGCAGTTCCAGCAGCATGAAAGAACTATCAATCAGCAGAAATCACAACAAAACCTAAGTGGCTTTAACGACTAAAAGAGAGAGAAGATATTAAAATAGTTGGAATCAAAGAACAATAAAATCAGATTTGAGATGAGATAGATGAGAAATAAAAAAAAGTGAAGCAGATGAAAGAAAGAAGAAACTCACTGTGGCATTCTTCCATGGAAAAACAATTGAAAGAACATATCAGCAAGGGGAAATTGTTATCAACTTCCACTTTCTTTCACTCTTTCCGATTCCTCTTTTCAATTTCCCCTTGTCCTCTCTCAATGTTTCTGCTTCGTATGACTAAAAGAACATATCAGCAATAAAATAATTAGAAGAGAATGGGATATTTGGTAAGAATTTCCAACTCAATCCTACTAAGAAGAATCATATATTTAGCCTAGTTCTACTTGAGAATTCCCCAATTACCTATTATACATTGTGGGAAGCTTACCTAATGTTATCACTGAACAATTAGAAGGCTTATCAAGCAATTTACACTTGCTTTTGCAAGAACATAGGCTGAAACGAACTCAGTAACGCCAGCTCCAATCACTGCTATTTAGACAGTATACTCCAAATAAGTTCCAAAAAAAGGTTGGTAAGCATAAACAAACAACTAAGCAGATTATTTAGAAGTAAAAAAATATTAATAAAAATGTAATTCAGCAACCTTTGATGACAACCCGTAAGCATATAGAACTCACTTGCAATTGGCCTACTTTATATGCTTGACCTCTTCGGTAAAGAGCTTTGAAATTCTTCGCATCAAATGCCAAAACCTGAAAGTAGAAATATGTAATTTTAGCTAGAAAGAAGATAGATCAGAAGCTAAAGAAATGTTAATTATATATATAACTTTAGGATATAATTCATGAAAAAAATGTGTCAGAAAAAGGAACATGATGTACAACTTTACTTAAAAAACCGACCAAGTACTCTGAAATGCTTATACAACCACTATAGTTTGATATATATAATACCAAATCAACTCCCAACTCGTTGGCGTCATGCTGAGAAATCTAAGGAAATAGTAATTTCTTGCCTAAATATTCAGTTTTCCCAGGTTGCATAACTCAATTGATTTTCCAGCTTTCTCGAATTCACTTGGAGATATTTGAAATCATGTCTTCATTAAAGTTAACTAAAAAGGATATATCCTTAGAAAAGAAGTCCTCTTTTTTATTATTATTATTATTATTATTATTATTATTATTATCAAGTTACAAATTGAAGTCTTTCTAATCAACACCTCAGTGTTAGTGAAGAAATTATTCAGCAAAACAATACTAAGCTAGCAGTACAAGTGTTTCACCCAAATCTTAATGTAATGCTGTCATCAACCGTAACCTTAATTTCAGACCCCAAGGGCTTATCTTCATATATTCCTTCCTTTTTGACCATATATATATATATATAGTTTGATATTGATAATGAAGAATTGGAGTTGCACAAGAAAATATCCTAGTCTGATACCAACTGGATTGATTGAACAGATGCCAATGAACATGTTCGCTGTCGTCATTCGTCCCCCCAAAGAGAACAAAACTACACAAACAAAAGCATCAAGAGATAGAGAGATACTGAAAATATCTACTCGAGTTGTTAAAATAAATTAATTCACAAGACAAGATTAACTAAATTAAATTTGTGTTGGGGAAGGGAAGCTAAGCTGTTGCAGCGCACCAACCAAAACTAAGAGGCTAATAATGGAGATGGAGGGTTGCACTAACGTAACTTTTTTTTTTGCACTAACGTAACTTTGAACCAACCATTTTGTAGATTGTGATGACACCACTTTAACCGAAATCTACATTTGAGTGTGATTAGGTTGTACGCATATGAACCCAAGTGTAATCGATTAAGGTTCCCTGACAAGGATATCTATAGTATCTTGGTTCTTAGATTATCACAATAATTTAGTCACTTTCAAACCATTATTCCAATTTTAATAATTTTAAACGTGTGTTTGTGCTTGTAAATTGCAGTAAATAGAATAGTAATTGTCTATCTACATCATCATGGATTGGACCCCATACCCCATTATTTATCAGATAATGACCAGGTTGCAATAAGTAGAAGAATAAATTACCGAATTTATTAATTTAGTACTAGTAATTAGCATACATGATTGTCATCCCCAAATCATCATCAAATTAATGGCATGTATGAAATAACCTGACGGTCATATGTAGGAATAGAAAGAAGAAAAAAACAATTGAAATTGCCCAGTCAGATGATCCGATTCTGATGCTGACCCACCTCCCCACGGGTTTCACAAACAGATATAGTAGCACTCTTTAAACTGACATGACAGATACCACCTTTTATTTTATTTTTTCAAGTTTAACAATGTAAACACAGAATTCTGAAATTCTGTTAGTACGTTACGTATAACATCTACTCTATTCCTTGCATTTCCAGTCACAGGCACCTCGCTGTCTTGGGAATTAAGGCAGGCAATTAAGCAATGAAGGATTGAAAGGTTGAACCTGAACCTGAACCTGAACCACCAATGAGGCATGCAGCAAGCAGCTGCAAGATAATTACCAATAACCCGCAGACTTGAACATTACTCCCAGTCCCATGTCGCACTCGCACTCGCACAGGCACAACACAACCCCTTGTAGCTCTACAGTCATGTCCAGGAATAAACATCAGTCAGCGAAAGCAGAATCAAGGCCCCCCAAACCGGTACCCACCGATAGGAGCAAGTCTCTGCATAATCCAAATTCTGGAGACCAACTGCATCAAAAGGGCAGAGTTGTGGAGCAACTTGCGCGGCCTAGGCGTCTAATTAGCACTAATCTTATCAACAAGAGCCAAGAAAAGACAGGCGCAAATATTGATGAGCTGACAGAGAAGCTAAATTGTAGCGAGGCTTTGGTTAAAGATTTGCGGACTCAGATGCTGGATCTCAAGGCTGAGTTGGATGGAGCAAGGAGCCTGAATATGGAGCTGGAGTCTATCAACAGAAAGCTTAACGAGGATCTTACTGCTGCCCAAGCAAAGCTAGCCGCTCTTGCTAGCCGTCACCAGGTCCACCCTCAGCCGCAGGTGCGTGAGATCCTTTATTAATTTACTACTACATATTTTGATCATCCCTTGTTGCTTTTGATCATAAGTGGTGCACCAGTAGATTAGATTTCTGATCAGATTGTGTTTCGACAATTTCATCCATATGCCTGTGTCTTGAATGAAGAGGGAATCAAATGGAGAGTGCCAGAGCCTCAAATTTAAGGACATTCAGAAACTCATTGCCAACAAATTGGAACATAATTCTAATATTACAAGGGAGGCAATGGCAAGCAAGGGGACAACAACAGTTAAACTACCATTACCAGAACCTCCTCGTCCTCGTTTGACTTCTAAACATGCCGGTGCAGAGCCTCAGCCATGTCTACCTGCAGTTTCCTCTCTGCCACCCCCACTGCCACCACCTCCGCCACCACCGCCGCCTCGGCCCCTTGCTAAAGCAGCTATCTCTGCAAAGGCTCTCGGTCTCGGCCTTCAAGAATGTTACCACCCATCGTCATTGACACAGCAAGAAGGGAAAACAAGTCCTCCACCTCCAGCAGCATGGAATCACAACAAGCCCACGGCCGGTAGCGCGCATAGTAGCATTGTAGGTGAAATTCAAAATCGATCAGCTCATCTGCTGGCTGTAAGCATCTCCGTTTTGACTTTTGAGTTTGAGACTGGTTTTCTTTTGGTTGTTTGTCTCTGAAGATTCAACCGTTAATCAATTTATGATGTTTTTCTAGATAAAATCGGATGTTGAAACAAAAGGAGAATTCATCAACTGTCTCATCCACCAAGTCATGGTTGCAGCCTATACAGATATAGATGACGTGCTGAAATTTGTGGATTCGCTTGACAGTCAACTATCATCTTTGGTATAGTTTCAAATCTCTTCAACGTAATTGGTTTTAATTGTGTTTATGTGTCACTCTTCATAACGCAATTTAGAAAAGCCTGCATTCAACAACTGCCCTATGAGTCTGCTGCAAAGGTAACACACATCGATTGAGGATATTTCTCTACAAGCTGTCGGGTGCCCCAGTTCCTATAATTCAGAGCATTATGATTCCAATATACCTAGCAGCCTAGCATATTTAATCATTTATTAAAGATCATCTCAGAATCCACAAAAAGAATCCTTTTTGTAGGAGTTTCAGGTTGTTTTCCATTATTGTGGCAAATCATGTTTCATCACAAGAAAGTAATATTTCCTAATTATTCCTATTTCTATAGGAAAAAAATGAAATATTATAAAAGATAAAAGAATTGTATCTGTTGAATGAAAAGATTCCTCATTTTGAATAAGTTTAAGCAAAGTGTCTGAGGCAGTTATGTATTGGAAATGCATATTTGAGTTATTTTCATTTGCCGCCTGCCTGTGTCCTTTTTTACCAGGCTGATGAGCGTGCTGTGTTGAAGCATTTTAAGTGGCCAGAGAAAAAAGTTGATGCCATGCGAGAAGCTGCTATTGAATACCGTGATTTAAAATTGTTGGAAATGGAGATTTCTTCTTATGAGGATGATTCTAGCATTCCGAGTGTAGCTGCCTTGAAGAGGATAGCTGGTCTACAGGACAAGTAAGTGCAGAGAATGTAGTCTATCTCTTCATAATCTTAATTCTGATTGATATATTGTAGGTTTTTAGTCAGGAAACTGAAGGATTTAGTCACCCATATATAATCTTTCTAGGTCTGAAAGGAGCATTGAAAGGCTTATCAAACTGAGAAACTCAGTAATGCACTCATATCTGGAATGTAAGATTCCGATTGATTGGATGCTTGATTCAGGAATCATCTGTAAGGTAAAATTAGCTCTTTACTCTTTCATATTTGCACCTTTTTCTTTATTATTTCATATCCACATCTCCCCCTCATTATTTCTTTCTCCATCTGCTGCATTTCCTTTAGAAACATAATAGCAAATAGATCAACTATAATGGATTTGATTGGGACAGGAAGGCCATGTAATTTCCTCAGGATTGCACCCTTTTTGGTTTAATACTCTTAGTTTATCTTAACAGCTTATAAAGAGAACAGGTAAATTGCTAAGTGAAAGTATATTATGAGTCGTTTTCTGCTCTACTGTAAACGAATCCTGTGTTATTGCCTTCATCAAAACCAGAAGAAGTTTGAATGATGGCTTGGGGCTTGGGGCTTGGTCATGAGTTGCAGTGGAATTTTCACCTCATTTCCCAGTACTCTACCTCTTTTACAATACTTAGAACAACAGAGACCATGGTCAGTGAAGATATTGCAATTTTGCAGATAAAACAGGCTTCTATGAGGCTGGCCACGATATACATGAAGAGAGTGGCAAAGGAGCTTCAATTGGTTCGTAATTTAGACAAGGAGTCTACTCAAGAGGCGCTGCTTCTCCAGGGCATGCATTTTGCCCATAGGGCTCACCAGGTAATCCTTCAGTCGTCTATTTCCTACCCCAAGCTCAAAATATAAATAGGCTGAAGTTTTTTAAATGTTGGAAGTAAAATTGGATTTTTGATATTGGTAGAGTTTAAAACCTTATTATGTATTTTTCCTCTTTGTACAATCAATACAAGAAGGTGATGCCAACAGCAGCTTGGAAGAATTTTCTGTTACTACATTAAAACGTCAAACCAGAAGCCACTTGTTGTATAAACTATAACTAATTTTGGAATAGGAAAATTTGGTCTGTCTATGCATATATCCAAATTCTGAATTATAACTTATTTAGCTCCTGTTCTCTGTGCAGTTTGCTGGAGCTCTTGATTCAGAAACATTGCGTGCTTTTGAAGAGATTAGGGAGTGCACTCCAGGACAATTGATAGGATCCCAAGAGTTGCTGGCCGGAATAGCATTGTCATGAAGTCATCACCAGTGTATAGGATTTCTTTTTTTTTTTTTCTCAAAATTCTTATAAAGATGAGTGGAAGAGGAATCTAAGAACTAAAAAATAAAAAAAGGACAAATAACAATGTAAATAATAAAAATGTTAACTAAAGTGAATCTAAGTGTGTACACTGTAAAGTCACATAGATTTGGGCATAGCCAAAAAGGCCGGCACAAAAATCATGAAACAATCAGGTCACTCTCCCAATAATGTGAGAATATCAGACACCTTGCTGGTGTAATAATCTGGCTAAATGCTGTTTGACGAGTCATCACGGGTGGATTGTGTTGTTACTCCTGCAATATTACCATTGCCAACGTCAACAATATAGGATACCTTGCCATCTTTTTGGCAGTCTAAAATCAGGAGCTCAGGTACCAATATATATACCTGAAAGAACAAGCAAGGTTTTGCACCCAACGTTTTGTCCAAATAAGATATCGGTATCTGAGTCTATCACCCACCATACACATTCTGGATGTATTTATATCAAATCGGCAAAGGAGAACATATAGTATATTAAGATATAGATCTCCTAATAATCATTATTATAATACATCAACGAATAATCCACAAGCACATAGTACAACTCATTATTATCAACATTGTCTATCACAATGTGACTCTTTCTACTTGCATCTACATTCAGAATCATCCAAATAGCACAGCTATCTACCACATTCGTTCCAAATGAGGAAAATATCATTTTAGTTTTTAATCCAAGATTAGTCATCACATATGAAAAAAGTTGAATCGTTATGAAATTCAGGAAGGAAAAATAAGTTAGCGAATTTGTGATTATCTATTAGAATAAAACTTAGAAAGGAAAGGGTTTAGGGTTAGGGTTAGGGTTAGGGTTAGGGTTAGGGTTTAGGGTTTAGGGTTAGTGTTAGGGTTAGGGTTTAGGGTTTAGGGTTT
>AWWV01015191.1:0-19562 GCA_001974805.1 Corchorus capsularis
AAAATTAAAAAGAAAAAAAGAAAAAAGGGAAAACCCTACTCAGGGAATTTAACTGCAAATACATCACACAGTCATATGGACGGTTCACGGTTGTATTGTTTAGGTGGGTGGGGCAGCCGAGCTCCTTAACTAAAAATGAAAAACCAACGTTTTTTTCCTTCTATTTTTGTCTGAACATTTTTTGAAATAATCCTTAGATCCATCTCTCTCAGTTCTCCTCAATATTATACTTCTATATAAGAAAATCTCAATTTTTGATTCAGATTCGTGTTTCCTCTAGTAAAAAAAATTAAAAAAAAAAATCTTGAGAAATCGTCTTTGGGATTCAATCAATTAAATTGCTGTCAAGAATAGGGGTTCAACTTCTCAAATCGTTAAACCTTTCGAATTTGATTCTTTTTAACTGCTACGGAGGCTTCTCCTTTTTCGTCTTCGTAGTGGTCTTTTCCAATAGAAATCAAATTGAAATTTAGCGTTTTTTTTCTTTCAAAATTTTAAAATAGTTGGAAACAAAAAGGTCAACGGAAGAAAAGGTGGAGGTTTAGCGATGTTGGGTGAGAATCGCAGTGGGTTTAATGTTCAAAGTTGTTTCTTTCATTTGGCTGAATGGCATCCTTTGGAATAGTATAGCTGATTAGGGCTTCAAGCCCTCTTTCCGTTATTTCCCATTTTTCTATTTCACATCAGGTAATTTCAATCTTGTTTTCTGGTTAATTAAGTTCTATATTTTACTTTCCCGTTGGCTTGTTGCGTTTTTTTCCATTTTCTTGATTGATTACTGAAAACAATTTAATGAGTATCACAATTATAGCCATTGAGATATACCCTAAGTTAATATGTTATCTCATATAAATTTTGTATTAGTTCTAATGCATTGCTTTTTAATAAAATGGATATAAATGCGGATAGCATTAGTTTTGAAGTATTAAAATTTTAAACCGAGCTTTTTGAATTAAAAAGTTACATGATTTTTAGCCTTTGAATGAATTGAGCATGTTTGAATGTGCCTATAATTTGGTCAAGCTTTTTTTAGTTTAAATATAATATCACATTTTAGCAGTACTGAATGAAGCAATAAGAAAGTAGTAAAAGCAACAATCTAGGTGATCCCAAGTTTGTATGTAGTTCGTATATGTGTATTTAAGTTACCATTAATCTTAATTTGAAAACTTTATGGGCAATTTTACGATATAGGTGGTCTATTGACCTAAGCTTATGCTCCCTTTGCAGGTTTCATATTTGTTGTTCATCTTGCTCAGAGCTGCGGTTTACTACTGTAACGGTTTCAAGAGTTCCAATGTTTAGTAATAGTTTTTCATTTGCTAAAGCAATGGGCTGCTGTGGTTGCTTCGGCTTCTCAACAAAGCCTAAACGTTTGTCAAGGCCCAATAGGTCAAATGTTCGGATATCCCAGGAGTTGTTGTTAGATGAAGAAATAGAGGATGAGGATGATTGTTCATATAATGGCGAGGATACCAGCACCGCTCAAGAGGATGAGGTTGAGTCTGTAAGTCGTGCCAAGCACTCTGAAGAGATTTTGCGGTTCAAACTCGAAAATGGATTTATTTGCAGGCAGTGTCCTGTCAAGGAAACCAACACGATAGTTCGCTCAGAGGTAAGCATAGAAATGGATTACTATGTTTCCATTGTCATTGACGTTTTGTGACATATGATGGCTTTGTTTCTAAGTTTGTCACTCCTTTATCTTTAATATGAATGCTGCATAACCAGTACTATGAATGCTGCATGAAGCTTTGCAAATATGCATGTATCAGGCAACTTTTTGTGAATTTACATGTCTTTAACATGCAAATTCATATCTATTAAAGTATTATGAAGACTTCTTAATTGTTTTCGATCTCATGGATAAATTGTACTTGTGTCATTGTGTGTGCACCTGTGTTTCGAGATTAATGTGATTTACCTATGCAACTGTTTATGCCATCAGTGAAGTGTGTTTTTACTATTACCGTTCTTCCTTTTTCATTCTCTACTTTAGTTCTAGTAGAAATAGGTTTTTCACTTGTTTCTTGATTGGGGCTAATTTAGCATTTAAGGTTTTGTTTTCAAAGGTAGTTATCTCTAGTTGCTTTTATGCTGGAGAAATGATACTGGAAATCGGGTATTTTGGTATAGTTGTCTTGTGCATGTCTTTTAGTGTGAGGGGTTTTTTGTGTGTTTCTTACCTTGTAATCCAATGTGTCTTTGTCGTCTCTTTTTTCTTAAGTTTTGAAATTTTGACTTAATTTCAGGATGAAAATGGCAATAAGATGGTCAATGAGTATGTGAGGGAATACAAGATTGGTTCTGGTAGCTATGGAAAAGTGGTAAGGATTGTTGAAAAACATTTTGTTGCATAATTTTGCATAAAGAAATCAAAGTTTACCATTTTTTTTTTGCTTGTGAGGCAGGTTCTATATCGGAATAGTGTAGATGGAAAGCACTATGCTATTAAGGTTAGTAGCTTGTTTCAATACCGAAGCGTCTCCTTGTAAGGGTAAAAATGGTACTGACAAATTAGGACATATGTTTCCTGTCAATTCTGATGCAGCATGACGTGTTTAGTATATGGCTCCACTTGGAGCTATATTTATTTGTTTAGCAGCAAATTTTAAGCATTTAAAGTGATTCATTTGATCTTTCACTAGGTTCTAATAAGTTGTGAAATCATATGATTTTTGGTAATTTCCTGATTCTATAACCTATTTATTGCCAAATTAAGATTTCACCTTGCAGTCTGAATTATTTCACTATTTGAATTACAGGCCTTTCATAAGTCTCATTTATTAAAGTTGAGGGTTGCTCCATCAGAGACAGCAATGACAGATGTTCTTCGTGAGGTATCCGCTTGATATTTTCCTTCTATATATATATATGTATGTATGTATATATTCACTTATACGGTGGTTCACTTGGTACCTTTTTGGGGCTTCTAAGACTTTCTTATTTCTCATAGTGCCATATGAAGTCTATTATTATTCTGTGCTAGTTACTGTATGTATTAATCTATTTTGAATCCTTATAGGTCTTGATAAGTCCAAAAGTTTCAATTTTCATTCTTAATGCTTGATTAAAGTCAATTTGGTGCTTGGGGTTTATATCCCATCAGTTCTTGTTCTTTTGTCTCTTTTTTAGAGCCTGCTATACTTCTGCAGTCTTTTTTACTTTAATAAATGGGAAACCAGCTCTGTGTCTGACTCTTTAATGAAAACTCGGTCAGTAATTGAGCAAAGCACCAAGCTGATGGTTGGTTTAATATAATGGAACTGGTATTTTGTAAATCCACTATTAAGGAAGAAAAAGGGAAGAAAGGGAGAGATAATTTATAATACTATTGGGTTAATTTCCTTTGTGAAAAGAGGTAGGGTGGAAGAATTTGAGGAGTTGAGGTTTGTGTCTAGAGCATGTGAAAGGCTGCCCATATTGTCTACTGTAGGCATGACTGAGGACTCTTTTTTTTTTTTCCTCTCTAAATTACATTATTATTTGTATGAGTGACCATCTTTATCATATCCATTTCCATTGCAGGTTCTAATTATGAAAATGTTGGAACATCCTAATATAGTTAATCTCATTGAAGTGATTGATGACCCAAGCACAGATCAGTTCTACATGGGTATTTATTATTTCGTTTTATGTTCTCTTTTCTTTCTCTTTCATGTAATGTGCTTTAAAAGGTTGTTGACTTAGCCTTATCATTGATCATTAGTTGCATTTCTTTTTGTTCAGTTCTTGAATATGTGGATGGCAAGCGTGTTTGCGAGGGTTTTGTTCCAGGACAAATTGGAGAAGATACTGCTCGAAAATATTTGCGAGATATAGTGTCTGGGCTTATGTACCTCCATTCTCATGTATTATCTTCTAACCAACTTTGCTGCGTGATTTCATTCCTTCAGTTCTCTGTGAGGGTCATGTGTGTGATATGTCCAACTACATACTTGGTTTGATGAATGATAAAATTTTTCTCTGAAGAATATGTGTAGAGAAGACTGATCTGTTTTTCTTGCCTTGCTGATTTCTATGTAAACACAAACACAGATCCTATATCTATGATTTATATGTTCAGTTTGTCTATGCATGTTGATACCCTGTGTTTTGATGGCAAAAGTTCTTTATCAACGAAGCTTTATTTTCTGTATTATAGAAGTTTCATTCCTAGAGTCTTACTTCTTTCTCCTCCTTACTACTGGTTGGAAAGTTTGCACATGCTCCCATGAATGTTACTCCCATTGAAAAACAATCAATCCATTTCTTACTTTTTAACTTGCTACTTTTCTGTGCTTACTTGTGTTTTTGTTTTACCAGAATATTGTGCATGGAGATATAAAACCAGATAACTTATTGATTACTAGCACTGGTACGGTGAAGATAGGAGATTTTAGTGTGAGCCAGGTGTTTGAGGTAATGATACTACTACACCTTCAGATTTCCTCATATCTATGACTTGAATGAGAGTACTAGTTTATTGTTTTTGCTATACGCATGTTATGTTGCTCTCTTTCTCTCCCTCTAAGCTTGTGCAGTTTCACTGTTTTGTTTATAGAGCTATTCTTAGACAATAGCAGAAGGGTAATTACTTGATAGGTTACATGCAATCGTTTAAATAAGTTTAAGTTCTCTAAACATCTGTGATCTCTGATCTGTGTGGATAATGCACAATTTGAAGAGATTCTATTGAAACTTTATAGCAGAACTTTGGCCTTGTTAGTTTGTAATTTGTTTGCCCCATTTTTCATTTAACTTCGAAATCCTTTTTAGTTTCTCCACAGAAGTTTAGTTCTATTATTACTGTTAACAAAATCATTGTAATTCTGTAGGATGACAATGATGAGCTTCGCCGTTCTCCTGGGACTCCTGTTTTCACTGCACCTGAGTGCTGTTTAGGTCAGTCTTCCCTCTGTTACATAGCTCAAACTTTGCTCTAGTATCATAGAGATTAGTGAGAGAACATGGTATATGCTTGTTTATGACCCTGCTTGAATTCAAACAGGTTTAACATATCATGGAAGAGCTGCAGATACATGGGCTGTAGGAATTACTTTGTACTGTATGGTACTGGGAAATTATCCATTTCTTGGTGAAACACTACAGGATACATATGACAAGGTACACAAGTTTGCTCCTTTTTTTCTCTCTTTGTTTGCAGTTCCTCAGGCATGCAAACATTCTCTTTTTGCTGTCTCATCCGCAGCCAATAACCCATTTTTCATTTTCTTCCTGCAGATTGTTAATAAACCTATAATTCTGCCGAATGACATGAACCCAGAGTTGAGGAACTTATTAGAAGGACTTCTTTGCAAAGGTTAGTGAAATCTTTTTATTTTTTGCTTTTTTGTTTTCAGGTTTTTGGGTCTTTTATTTTTTGAGCTATTGTTTACAAATCGTCCCACCATCTATTTCTTACAAGGCTTTTCTGACCTTGGTGGTCGTAAATTTTTTCAGAACCAAAACAGAGGATGACGTTGAATGATGTAGCACAGCATTCCTGGGTAATTGGAGAAGATGGACCAATCCCCCAGTATTTGTGTTGGTGTAAGCGTAATAGCTACCAGAGGGAAGAATCTAATGGGAGAAGTGATACTCACTTTACAGAAAACTGACTAGTTTGTCTTCCGGTTTTGATAATTTGATGTACAGTAAAAACACTAGGGCCGTGCTTGTTTTCCCATATCATTTATGCACCAAAGTCAGTTATGATAGCCAAGACTGGAAGCAAAATTTCTGGGATACCATAAGTTATACTTACTAGATTCATTTTGTGCAAGGAGTGAATTTGTGAGATTTATCATCTTAGCTTTTCCACACTTTCATTCTGTGAAGGTCTTTCTGCATGTTATGATATTTTACAGTGTATCAAACATTTGTGACGACATTTTAGTTCATAATGAAAATTACTACAAAAGTTTTCTTTGCTTTCACTTTAACGACAGTGAATTGATCGTTTGTTTACCCCATTATTATGAGAATTACATGCATGGTAAAGGAAAAAAAAAATTGCAGTAGCTGTTGATTAAATTTTACATGAAGCAAGAGCACGAAAATAAGAATGAAGAGACTTGACTGGGTTTGAATGATTCAGTTAAAGCATTTCTCCATAGAACACTTGATTTGTGGTTGCTGATATTGATCTCACAAATTTATAACCTTTTCCTTCTCTTGAAGAAGTGCCAAAACTTGGCCATGTGCGAAGATTTGCAGAGAAAGATCTACTTCTCTTATGACTTGTGACATCTTCACCGTCTTCATCTTGGACCGTCTTGATACAGTTATGCGGCAAATATGATTTTAGAAGACGATTGTCTACATGTAGATTGCTTGGTTTGCTCTCCATTATGGATTCAAGGGTAGAAACCACCTAAAACAAGATAAATCATAATATAACAACTCAACACAACAAATGCCCAAATCCTAACAACACATAATCTTTTCGTAGAAGTTTAATTAATATATAGCTGAGATTTTTACTGTTTCTGATATATTTTATTTTGGGTTCTGATTCTGCAAGTTCAATATAATATTGGTTTAGAATGGCATGGCATATACATACCTTATTCATGGTTACTCTTTCCTTGGGATTTTTCGTCAGACATTTTTGTGCCAGTTGAGCCAATCTGTAAAGCTGGTTGACATCATGGGAATCAGCAATTCTAGGATCAAGTAGCTCTAGGTACCTTCTTTGTTTCAGAAGTCTTCTTGCCTGTATAAAAATTAGACAAGAGTGTATGTTAACATATAATTTATGCCTTTAAACCTTCATTCTTCATTTTGATTAACTTCAACATGAATGTCATGTCTTTCAGCCTTGAGGTGATAAAGTAGTATTTAGACAGAACAGAAAAGTTGATTATGTTATGGTTTTGCATATATTATTACCCATGTAAAATAAGCTTGTAGGCCCAGGTTTTTGTCCAAGGTCCTCTGCCCGGTTATGAGCTCAAGTAGAAGCACACCAAATGAGTACACATCTGTTTGAGTAGACACTCTCCCAGTCTCAAGATATTCTGGTGCTAAACAACCTGATCCTGATGTGTGAATATTCTCCTGCTTTAGATACCGATCCGATTGCACTGTTGCTAGCCCCAAATCTCCAATCTAACAAAACATATAAACATGACATTTATCAATTATCATGGCTGAAAGTAGCATATTAAGATTAACATTTGTATGACATGACATCCCAAGATTCAAGTTGTTACCAGTGGCTCAAAGTCATGGTTAAGAAGAATATTGGTTGGTCTAATATTTCTGTGAATTCTGTTGTTTTCATGTAGATAGCTTAGACCTCTGGATGCACCCATTGCTATCCTTAGCCTCTCCGTCCAAGTCAATGGCACAGGCTGAAATTCTACTTCAAATGCAATCATTTCATTTGGGTGTTATTAGCTTAATCATTTGTGAAATTCTGCCTCAAATCCACAAGGTTGGTTATGTTTTGCTTACTTGATAAATGCTGATCAAGCGAACCGTTACAGATGTACTCGTATACAAGCAGCCTATGACTTCCTTGTGCACAGCATCCCAGCAGCATGACCAAGTTCTTGTGTCTAACTCTGCACAGTTCATCTACTTCTGACTTGAATCTGCTTACTTCTTCAAAGTATGTATTGTGATTGTTCTTGGCTGACTTAATCACAACATTCACCTTATTTTCTAGCTGACCTCTGAAAGTGCTTTCAGCCCCCCCAACTTTGGATACATTGTTCTTCAATGAGAATCCATCTGTAGCAGCTTCAAGTTCCGAGTATGTAAAATCTTTTCGCGGTACAGCATTTTGTTTTCTATCATGGCAAATGGTGCATGTTGGACTTGCAAAAGTTCCCTCCTCTGCAGAGTGATTTACATCTGATTGACCTTGACCTACCCACATTATAATGGTCAATGTTGGTCAGTTAAATAATCTTATGAGGGGTAAGAAACTGAAATGCTAATTTATTCTTACATGTAGGGAAAAGTTCAATGCTGAAAAGATCATCTTCTTCCGGGGTCCCTGCCCCTGGCATCATATCATCATAAGTTACACTTAATTCATTCAATTTCATTTTTGGTCCCCTCAATAGCTCAATGCTGTTATTCCTTTTCATCCTTGATATTCCACATGAAAGCTTTTCCAGAAATATTTTCTTGTCCTTCTTAATCTTCCTGTTTCATAAAATGAGATGTGTGAATCGATATTGATCAACAGGTGAGGGCGCTTTTGCTGCTTTCTGCTTAACATTCTAATATTTGTAATCTATTTAGCTATGCCTTGGAAGAATCTTAAATATTTGGTCAGTTCAATTCTGCCTGCTTTTATCTTGTCCTGTAGTATTAAGTAATGCAATTTTTGTCATCCTGATTTGATTTTCCGGCATACCTGTCTAGAATTACCCATGTTGCCTTTAAGTTTTCTGCTGACTTCACAGCCACAAATGCTGGAGAAGCTCCTGCAGCCACTTCTATCCTAAATTCTACCTGAGATATATCCATGAATCATCTCTTATTAGCTCATTGGTTTTCAGAAAAAAAAAGTGAAAACTAAAATTTCATAATTACTTTGTCTCTGCTGCACAACCTACTTAATCACCTAATCATCTGATTAGTAATACATTGTTCAAGGATTTTCTGCTTAAAAATGCACCAATTTCAAACTCCAATATCCACATAAAGTTAATGTTGGTATTATAAAGATGAGTAAATTACCTTTTCTGCTTTGAGAAGCTTGGAAATCTCCATTATTTCAGCAGTATTCTCATACTCATCCTTCCTTGCTGCTTCCCTACCCAGAATTCTGTGGTTTGATCCAAACTTTGAACTGGAATCCACTTTGTTTCTGTATCCCACTTCAAGACAGTGGAGCAAATTAATGGAAGTGAATCAACTCAAACAAATGAACAGATATAAGTTTCAATCTCATCAGGAGTTTGGTAAAGACATCAAGGCTTACAAATTTTCCTTGTTGCATTGAAAGATGAGGTTGCAGAATAGTCCACCTCATGAAGGACTCCAAGTAGAACAAGCAAATCCCCAGGCTTGAGAAATAAGCCATGAATTGGCCACCTAATGGCACTTGCACAAACTTCTTTAGACCCATCCTGGATCACCATCACCCTTTGAGCTTCCATTGGAAATTGTCTAAAACTATCTCTCTTTCATTCTTTGCTGTAACAAGTTATAATAGTTAACAAGTAGAAAACAGCACAAGATACAGAACAATGGGGGGTGGTTGTTGTGTTTTGTCAATAATATTAATCAAAGTTGACCTGAAAGTTGTTTTTGGTATTAAAAATCCTGAAAAGTGTTCTTTTTTCATTCAAGATACAAATCATAAAGGGTATGAGAAGATACTAAGGGGATGGTTGGTGGCAGTTGATCCAGGATAAAGTATCTGAAAGTTGATTAAGTGAAGGGTATATTCCAACCAAATTGAATTCAAGAGAAATGATTCTATTGATGTGGTACTTTGGTGCAAAAATTAGTCAAATTTTTTAATTAAGTACAAATTATAATTTAATTTAATTTACTACTGTTAATTCCAAAGCCAAGCATAGTTTCGTTTGTTATTCCTGTCTTTGTTGTTTGCAGGGCAAGAAACTAGGAAAGCTTTGATGAAAACAAGGTTTTCTTATTCGGTATTATTAGTACTATAATCTTTGTTATCCTTTTCATTTGGCATTGGCGGCAAAGTTATGTGCGTTTGATTACAGATAGTATCATTTTCCAGGCGTTTGGGATGAAAGCACCAAGCTCTACAATAAAATGTTACACACGAATAAGATTAAAACTTTCTTATTACTTTGACAATCATGGTTTCCAATAGCATCTGTTATTTCCAATTCTAAAATTGTTCTTTAAATCCTAGACCCCACATGCTAATTTAACTTCTCTTTGAATTATAGGTCAGGAACAGGAATATCAAAGCATGAAAATACAAATTCCGGTTCCATCACCCAAAAAAGTAAAAACAATTGTTGAAAGGGCTTAGACTTTCATGCTTTTAAACCAAATGGGAGGGGGACACCCTGGTTTAAACCAACAAAAAGGAAAAAATCAAAGATGTAACATCTAATGTGGCCATCAATGAATATCCCATCAACTTATGCAGTCTTCAGTGTCACTTTAAACTGTTTTTGCACAAACTTTAAAACTGAACCAAAACATTGAACATTATACTAGAAATACCATTATAGGAAAACACCATGAAGTACTTGATCTTTTCATCTCTTCTCAATCTTAAAGCATATGCAGTAACAAGCACAGGCAAACCAAAATAAATATAGGAGGAAAGGGACAAAACATGGCCAAAATTGGCTAAGCCTAACAGCTGTTGAGTGAAAAAGCTTCTCTAAATTTTGTTGAATGCAACAATGTCACAACTCTGAATATATTCGTTGCAGGGCTCCACTGTGAGGTGTTCCTCAATAAGGGTATCAACAGACACAAGATCATCCACAATAGTAAGCATGATTTGGAGCTTCTTAATGCCATAACCGACAGCGACCAGTTTTGCTGCACACATTTAATTCAGAATCATTAGGAGAAGCCACATCCATTTTTGACAGGTTTAGAATAAAATAAATTAAAACCAAACATACATGCTCCCCACAAAAGACCGGGCATCTCAACAGAACGAACGGCTTCTTCCAACAACTTCATGTCAGTCTCATCATCCCATGGCTTAACATCCATAAGTACAGAAGATTTTCCACCTATCACCAAATGTCAAAAGCAAACACCAATTAAAAAGGAAAAAACTAGTCATCTTTCACATCAAAATGAAAGGACAATTTAGTTTAATTAACAAGATTACTTACTCTCCTTCTTCTTAGCTGGCTTTTTGGCAGCTTCTCTCTCCTCAGCTGCCTTCTTATCCTCCTCCGTCTCATCGCCAAACAGATCCAAGTCATCATCATCATCCTCTGCAGCGGCAGCGGGTGCCTGCCCAGTATAAAACATTTATTAAGAATTGACTAAACTACACTTGCAAAACAGTCAAATTGGCTGAGCAATCCCCAGATTAGATACTCCCTCCCCAACATTAACATTTTCAAATCGTTAAAGCCAATTGCTTTTGTTGGGGGATAAATTTGAGGAAGCCAAGTGAAAAAGATATTCAAAATCAGAATCTGAACCTCTTATGGAGCACCAACAACTACTTGACTGAGCATTTGGTAAAAAAAACAAAGACATAGGTGAAGTAGAGATCTTTGCATGACATTCTTGTAAGTTCATATGGCGATCAAGCGACAAATAAGAAATCAAAGTGGGCAAATTGGTAGAGGTAGTTGAATAGATCATACATTAAGAGCTGAAATTTTTCAATATTTTATCTAAATGGGTGATTAAGTAAATATTAGAATTACTGTAAAAAACCCACTGCTTATCAATTCCCAAGTAAGTTTTGTTAAAATATACATGATTTTCTAATGCAATTAATTACTAACTGTTTACATACTGATCTACTTATGGATTTACCACTCTACCTAAGTCTTGCCATTTGACAAGTCTGAAGTAGGCTATAAGAACCCTCCATTACTAAGCAACAATTAATAATTAAAATAAAACTTAACAGAAAAGTAAAAATTGTGCCCAAGAAATCAAATTGAGACACACCTCAGCTGGAGCAGCTTTGCCACCAAGTCCTACGCCAACAGCTTTCCCAGGGAAGCTAGAAAAAAAAATATAAAAACGTAAGCTTTATCAAAAGAAATGAAATTCAGATTCACTGAACTTACTAAGCCAGATCTTTCCAAGCACTAAAAGGTTCTTATCTTTAAAAGGGTACCATAAAAAAAAAAGGAAAGGAAAAGCATTTACCTAGTGGCAAGAGCTGAACATACAGAGTTATACCATCGGCTAACATTGGGAAAAGAATCACCAGGATTCTTCAAAACAGCTGCATAGACTTTTATATCATCCTTGGTCAGCTTATCACTGAAAAACATAAAAATTTCATTATTATTAATACATAGAGAAAAGAAAAGGCAAAAAGGGGTTTATAGATGGAGAACTAATATGAAAAAAGAAATCAGGTCATACCAACAGATGTAAGATTTGCCAGAGAGGTATTCCTCAAGGGACTTAAGTCCAGATTCGGTGTGGAGATCTGAGAAAGTGATGGCCATTTTTTTAAATTGGAAGAGGAGAAAGGAGCTGAGGAAAGAATGAAGCAAAGCCGAAAAGAGGAGAAAGCAGAGTGGTAGTACGAGTGGTTTATATGTACTATAAAAACCCTAGATTTGCAATGGCATATTCTTTTTGGGCTTGGGCATTGATTGACTCCAGTTCGGACTTGGAGAGCTCCACGAACCGGACCGGGTTCAAATCATGAACCATTTTAACTCACTAAAGTATAGGCTAAATGCTTAACTTGGGGCCAAACATTTGTGCATCTGCTCAATTAAGGGCCAAACAATTCAATCTGATCAATTAAGGGCCAAACATTTTTGAATTAGCTTAATTCTAGGCTTTTCCCGACGATGACTCGATAGTGTAATATAAGTGATGATAAACGCGAGTGAGAGTACACATGGCATTTATAGAAAATATGACATGGAATTTTCCATATTTTAGTGTTTTTGAAATAAAATTAATTCATGCCAATTAAATTTTATTGTTTATTTTAACCTCTCTTGTCTTTTCTTTCATCCACTTCTTCTTTTTGGATGCCACCTGCCATTTTCTCCTTTTTCACCTTTCATCACTAGAAGTTGCCATAGATCTTGAAAGATTTGACCTGTGACTACTTAACAATGACTTCAAGTTATGGTTCTTCTTCCATATAAAATATAATGTATCATAGCCTTATAGGCATTGTTAAGTCACAAAAACCTAGATAAACCATTCAAACAAACAAAAATATATACACCCAAAATAGTAGCATCAAAGATAGAGCAGTAACCTAAGTCAAGAACGATAGCAACTTTCGAATTCTTTTGCGCGAACCCTGATCTCTAGTTCGTTCAAAACAATACCTTCAATCGGAAACTTCATTTCTCAAATTGAAAGCTACTAATCGAACCAAAGCCCTTAAATCCATGATTGAATCAAAACCCCAAATCAAATCTAAACCCTAAATCCGAACGAAACCTTAGCCCAATATTAATTTCAACATGAAATCGAACTAAATCCTCTCCAATTGAAACCCAAAATTGAATTGTACCAAAACTAGCCTCTCAATTTTTTCAATTTTTTTTTTCAAAGAGAAAAGTCACAAAACCTTTAAGGCTTAGTTTGGGCATTAAGGTTGCGGTTTGAAAAAGTTCGGTTTGGAAGAAGTGCTTTTGAAAAGTATTTTTTGAAATAGCGGTAGAAAAATGTAACTAATGTTTGATATTGCTATGAAAAAGTGTGGGAGAAAGATAAAAAAAGATATATTAATTGAAAAGGAAAGAGAAAATAATTAGGAAATTTTAGTCATTTAATATTGAAAAGGACTTTCGAAACGCAAATGCACATAAGATTAGCTTTTTAGGTTGGCTTGGTTTTTGCAATCAAAATTAACTTTTGACACAAACCAATAATTATTTGGTATAGTGTTTGGGGTGAAAAGAAAAATTTTTTTTTATCTTCAAACGCAATGTCAAATCAGGCCTGAGTAAGCTCAGAGAGAAATTTTGGAAAAAAAATTACTTAATCAGGCCTGAGCGAGCTCAGAGAGAAATTTTGGGAAAAAAAATTACTCAGGTGTATATTTGCTATATGGGTAAAAAGGTCAAACAAAAAAGTTATTTACCCTTTAATTTCATAAATTGTTTTGCCAATTAAATCCATGTGGACATCAACACGAGGCTATAAAAGGGTTTTCAAGGCACGTATATGACTGTGCTGAGACACTGTCTGAAAAAGCCTAAATTGAGCCAACACGAAAAAGTTTGGCGCTTAATTGAGCAGATGCGCAAACGTTTGGCTCCAAATTAAGCATATAGCGCTCAAATATATATTACTATAATGGTTAATTAACTTTCATTATGTTTTGATCACAAAACTATAAAATTTGACTTTTTTTTAACACTTATATTTGTAAAATTGAATATTTTGATTAATTAATCAATCACGGGATAATGATATGATTATCTTTTCACCCAAAAAAAAAAGATATGACTATCTCACATGACATTCATCATATCAAGTGGAGTTTTAAATTTGTGAATATATATTCAATTTGATGATTTTCAAAATGTCATGAAGATATAAGGGTGTGTTTGGTATTGTTTTTGTTTTCTGTTTTTTGTTGCCAATTTTCTGTTTTTGGAAACAAAACAGTGAAAACATGTTTGTTAGACTGTTTCCATTTTCAAAAATTTTGGAAACATAATCAGTATTTTGGAAAAAAGTGGAAGTAAAAATTTTGTGTTTTCATGTTTTTCCAAAACACTTTCGAAACACAAAACACATTGATGAACAGTAACAGAAATACATTTTCACCAATTTTTTTTTTTACTTTTTTTATTTAAAAACATGCAACAAAATTGTATATACCTAAACATGTTTTTGTTTTCAAAAAATTGACAATGTAACAAAAATAAAACAAAAACGAAACAAAAACAGAAAACAAAAGAACTTAACGATGCCAAACTACCCGTAAACATTTTAAACCAACAAAATTAAGACACGCGTTCCCATTTTGTTATTTTGTTCATTTTTAATTTAATATTCGGCGTTTTTAAATGGGCTTTATCTAATTTGGGTTCAATTGCTTATATTGCTTTGTCTAGTTCAATATCAATAAGTTCAACGTCAAGAAAAGTTTGGATACCAGAACCGGAATCGAATTAGTCGGAGCAAAGTTTTGGATACCGAAACCGGATGGGATAATTAAAAAAAAAAAGCATCAATACCGTTTACTGTAGTGAGCTGTACGAGCCAACTAAACCAGAAAATGAACAAAAAAAAAAAAAATGAACAGAAACTTCAGCCAATGAGGATTATTTCTCTCAGAAATCAAACTATTTAAAAGGAAAGGATGAAATAATAACATTACAGGAATTACATTGTTAATAATAAGAATGAAAAGAGAGATTGATAAAAATCAAAGGGTCAATTGTGCATATTATTGAGAGAGATTGAATCCTTGTTCTGAATGAATCCCAATAGAATATGTAGTATTCCCCTTCAAAAATTGAGAATACCAATGAGCAGAAAGCTTGGGATACCTTGTTAAATCAGGATCATCGATATCTACATAGTATAGACCATAGCTGGATTCATAGCCATCTAGCATTTCAAAAACATCTAACAAGGACCATGTGAAATATCCTCTTATATCCGATCCATTCCTTCAAATTCAATAAACAAAAACAATTATCAAAACAAACCCACCCCATAAATTGCAAGATATTTATATAGTAGCTGCCTTAATAGAAGAGGAATGTGCAATTGCTACTGGTAACAAGGTATTTGTTGGAAGATTATTATTAATGGAGTACTACAAAATGATAAACTTTTGATTGCTGCAAATTTATCAGAATTCGACTCATGGGTTTGGCCAAAGGGAGGCAAGAAGGTGGGAGATGGATCAGAACAGGCCAAAGTAATTGAATTACCTTGTGGCATCAAGCACACTTCCAATGTAGGCCTTCAGATAGTTCACCCTTGACCAGTCTTCCAGTGAAGAGTTTCGTCGTGTCATTTGACCTAATTAACAAGCAAAAGTTCAGTAGTTTTCTATATATTGTAATCCTATTCTGATATAAAAGTTTTAAGTAATATCAGTTTCATGTTATGCTAATCAAGTTATAAAATTTCTTTTCCAAAGAATATCAGGTTCATTCAATTCAAGTGACTTGTACCAGAAGAAGAAGAGAGTCCAACCAAGAAACCTAGTTTATATCATAATGGACATTATTAACTTATGACCAAGAGATAAAGAAGGAAAGACACCATTTTCATGGATGTAAATGGGAGGGTTTCCATAAGCTTCCTTGAGATACTCTAGCAACCCTGTGAGCCCCCAAGGTGTGATAGGATACTAAACCAAACAAATTTTGATTAGTAATACATTATTTTAATCCAACACATACGTATAAAGTAAAGTAAGACAACTTTAAGATTTTAACGCTCACCTCATATAAGGACTCATTGAATTGGAACGCTGCAAGAGAGTTGTTAGATTATTAGAAATATGAGATGAAACATATATAATACAACAGAATATACTACATAGAAGCATGACAAAAAGGAAGCATAGAATATTGAGCAGAATTGACTTTGTAAGCTTATGGTGAAAGAAATATAATAGATTCATATTCTGCTGGGTTTGTGTGACAGAAAATGAAACTACCCTGCAGATCATCAACATGATGTTAATTCTGAAGAATAAACACCTTGGTTTTGTAAAGTGAGGTGACGTACGCATAAACCCTACTGTCATATCTGCTATAATATCTCTGTCTTCCTTGTCCAAACTGCTAGGCTGGTCCTTAGCATACATTGTGCAATAAAAGTTTAATCCAATGAAGTCAAATGAACCTTTGACAAGCTTGGACTGAAGATTGGTGAAGGCTGGCAGCCTTGAACCGGCATTCTTCTTTATCGACCTAGGATAGTCTCCATATACCAGGGGATGCAAGAACCTGAAATAGAGAACGAAATCAAAAAATGATGTCTATAGAAAGTAGATATATAGGAACTTCCAATCTGAAGAATATACTATTAGAGTTAGAAGAGAATCCTAAAAAGTCGTCGTAACCTGTTTTAGTTACAAGGATTAAGAGATCAAGACTGAAGCTATGGGATCTTTCTCAAATTAAATTCAAGATAGATATATATTAAGCTTACCAGCCAAGATATAAATCATTGGCTCTTTGGACTGCATTTCTGTCATCTGTTGAGTTTGTTAATGGAATTAACCAATAGTTGAAGAGGTTGATCCCTATAAATCCATGTTGCTTCTCCTGCATTAGTCAATCTCTTATAAACACTAAATTTTGATATTTCATAGACCGGTAAGTTTCTTATACCAACATTTAGTTAAAAATCTTGTTAAAGGGAATCTATTGTGAATTGGAATCAGATATATATCAAGCACAACTTTGAGTTTAATAGTTTACGCTTTACATAAGCGGCCTGTAGTAGTAGCTGGATCAATGTTACCAAGCTCCTTAAAGAACAGATCACTGGACAAGTTTAATTAGATGATTTTATTGATAAGTAAAGGAGGGAGTTTCATACTGCAGCTTTAGGTATTCTCCCTACCTGGTACTTTTTCCTGTATAATCTTGCCACTGCTGCATGTGCCAATAAGATATTGTGAGTCGCCATATATGGTTCAGTTGATGAGTTGCCTTTTGAACAGTTGGAAGAGATAGTTGTCGAGCATCGCTGAGGTGGCAGCATTCCAAGGTCATAGCCTCCTAATACAAACACATTGGCCTCATTTACAGTAGTCCAATGTGAAACCCTATCACCAAACTCTCTGAAGCATATTTCTGCATATGCTGTAAAGTCTTTCCTGCATGAGTCAATAAAATAGTCCCAACTCAAACAATATGAATTTTATGGGAACAAATGAAAAGTGTAATTACAACTTAAGGGTGGGACTTGTACACAATTTTTCGATCGATCCATCCTCCATATTCATCTTCAAGTACCTGTGGGAGATCGGTGTGATGTAAGGTAACATGTGGTTGAATACCTGGATTTGTCAACACATAAAGGCATATCAGGAAAGGAAAGCTATTGTCTGTTTAACAATAAACATTCTAAAAGCACTTTATCCATGCATATCTATTATGCCAATAAAGAGGAAGAATAATCCCCTACTTTGGCCAAAAACAAAGGAAGACTGCTCTCAAACATACAAATTCTATTACTATTAGCCTCAGTTATGATAAAACATAGGCTCTAACCATTTCTGATTAGTTGGTTGATCAAATTGTTGTAGTATTGCAGGCCCTTGGGATTGACAGGTCCTCTTCCATCTGAAGGGAAAACAAAAATTTAGCATTTCAAATGTTAAAAAGAAGTAGAAAGTTGCATCATTTTGGTTAAAATGAGCAGAGTTGATAATATCGCATACTCGGTATGAGTCTTGACCACGAAATGGAAAATCTGTAGGCATTTAAGCCTGTGGCTACCATGAGTTGAACATCTTCCTGCAAGACACTCATAAAACCCATCATTCATCATTTTCTTGCCAACAAATTCATGATATAAGGAACTTTTGCTTGGTAGATACTTTTTAAGTAGTATTTAGATTAGATAGGATTTAAAGCAAATGCAATAAAGCAGAAGATAGTACTGGAAAACAGTTTCTTGCAAGGAGGTCTCCAGATAGTGCTTGAGGATGACTAATTATTTAAAAATTTGCATCAGAAGCTCTGGTGCCAAGTGCCATGTATTTTTAGAAAACAGAGGATCTGTTGTTTCCTTATCCACAATAAAATCGAAAGAAATGTCCTATTATCTTATGGGGCAGTCATATATAGCAGGGCTGTGAAGATTTACAACTATTTTTTTTCCCTTCTTGTGCAGAACTTCAAATTTGTTTGTTCTGTTTAACTTAACAGAAGTGTCTTATTCGTATGTTAGAAAAAAAGGAACATCTGCATTACATTCTAGTGACTTAGAAAGGGGAAGAAAAGACAGAAGAAGGTCTGCAGCATGATATAATAATCAAGATTAATTTTAGATCAATTCCTTTATTAGAGGTGAAAGATAACAGATAATGTGCACCTTGTACTTGTGATACCCATCACATGCTATGTCTGCATTGTCTCCATGCATATTCCCTGAGAAAGTTTCGAACTAATTAGGCAATTAATCAGCTATCTCAGATGTCATGTGAACTTATAAAACTGATGAATGCTATACAAAGATCTATTTCTGGCTATTCTTCGGTACGCCTTAATGGAGATCATGAGCTTGAACCTCAATAATCATTTAAGTAGCGAAAGCCTGGTAGAACGATGACCAGGCTCCATGATTAACCAGAAGCAAGTAATCTCTTGCAAATGTCAATGAAGCAAGTTGTCAAAAGTCTGTCCCACTCTGTCTCTCCTTATTTGAATACATAAAGTGAAGACTCATATATAAAACCTTGGTCATGGTCATAAACACAAATATATGCAAAGAATGAAGGAAACCTTTCAGCTTCCATGAGAGAAAGAAGTGATATTTACCGGAGTGGGTAAAAGTATCCCATATACTGGGTGTCCTCCCATCTTCATAAGCTGCACCTTCATACTTTTTTGTTCATGTGTCATATAGGCCAACCACAACAGTTGAATAGCATTAATTAGTGGTATAGATTTGGTCATTTGAAGTCCCAACTTAATCCAAAACAGCATTATTAATTAAGTAGGACTAGAGTAGAGACAAACCTGATAAGCCGAAGTTGATGCACCAAAAACAAAGCCTGGTGGGAAATCATATCTGCTATATATCTCAGAAGCAAAGACTCTTAACTGAAACAAAAACAACAACTTCAATACCAAAATCAGTTTCCCAGCTTCCATTGATTATTGATTATTTTGGCACTTGTTCTTCTCGGTTTCTGGAAAGGAATGGTTAGGACGACGTTCAATATCCTTACTCCTGCCGTCTTTAGACATCCTCCACTAATTTAACGTCCTTCGCTTTTTTTG
>AWWV01015192.1:0-21203 GCA_001974805.1 Corchorus capsularis
CATTTTTAACATCATGTTAATGTTGTAGTAGTAGCCATCATTTTGCACATTCTTTCTAAACAACTCACCACAATATCGGTTGCTTTTCTGATATCATTTGCTCATTAATTGCATCAACCAGTAGGTGACAAAAGGAGGCGAAGCGAAATTAATGTACTCGGGCCAATCACCTGAACTATCCTTATTCCTTTATATGAGAGCTTTTCAGGTTGATTATAACAGCTATTTTGACAACCATTTGCTGCCTGCCCGCTTAATTATTACTGTTTGATTCCATATTTTTATCAGTTGTTGAATTGCTTATTAACCTTTTTGCCTCGTCAACTATGGGGTTAAGGACACTTTGCCTCTTAAACTAAAATCGAGACAATTTGCCCCTGAAATTCTCAAATTCAGGACCATTTGCCCCTCCATAAGGGTTACAATGTCTTGAATTTGGAGAGTTCAGGAGGCTAACTATCTTGCATTTGGAAATTCCGGGAGCAAGATTTGAAATTTAGGGGGGCAAAATGTCCTCGACAGTTGACACAATAGTTTATGGGACAGAAGGGCTAATAAGCCCTTGTCGAATGAATACCACAGAGCATAGGTTCTATTTTTTGTTTTCAGAAAACTATATTGTAATAAAGCAGAAAAGTAAAGATACTCCCTATGATGTTTATTTATATATATGAATGCAATAATTTGATGTAACTTCACAAATTCAAATTGCAGAATATTGATAATTGCACTGGAGTAAAGAAGAAATTAGAAAAGAAAGATTTGATGGGGCATTAAGCCTATTATGCATCCTTATTCTTTTCTGCTTTTACAAAAGAAAAGCAAGAAGAGCAGTTGAACAAATGTAACACTATACTAATTTGGAGTTTAACAGTATGTAAAATATATAGAAAGTACAATAAGTTAATGATTGAATTTAGAATCCAAAAGAGATGTACCCTTAAGTTGAATCACTCCATTACGGTCCGTGCTTTTTCCCTTCAAAAATTGAGAATACCATTTTGCAGAAAGCTTGGGATACCTTCTCAAACCCGGATCATCAATATCGACGTAATATAAGCCGAAGCTATAGGTAAAGCCATCCAGTTGTTCATATAAGTCCAAAAAGGACCATGCCAAATAACCTCTTGTATTCGACCCGATCCTTCATAGAGAAACCAAATACATGAAAACCATATATGTCAGTAAAACAAACTTAATTTGAAAACAAATTCAAACCATATATCCAGGAGGACAGAGAGTACTAGTTGGTAAATGTTCATATTTTTCCCCATTGGTTCTACAAAGCAGAGCCTATTAGAGAAATCCCAAACCTGTACTACTCAAGTTTTGTTATGGTTTCTTTTGGTCTAATCAATTCTAGTCTCTCATCTTCACTAGTGTCAATTTAGTCTTGAGGTGTGGGTGTGGCTATATTGTGGGCAGAACGAAGGTGGCAAAGAACAACTGAAAGTCGTCGGCTGTCTTCTATATATGTTTTGGTGGTAATAGAAACATAAGTTACCTTATGGCATCAAGCACACCTCCGATGTTTCCACTAAAATATTTCACCCTCGACCAGTCTTCTAATGAAGAATTGTGCAGCGTCTGTTCACCTAATTACAAACATATAAATCATGCTAAGTTTAATCAATTCGACCATAATATTCAATAGTTAATAAATAAATAAATAAATATTTTGAGTGGTATACCCTCACTTCACCCCAAGGATATATAGAAGTGTACTATTGCCGTAGCAATTTAGTTCGAATTCAGATATAGAAAACACACTCAAGTAGTTTGCATTAAAAGAGGAGGAAGAAGAAACAATCCAACAAATCTAATTATATATACAGATTGCCAAGAAAATAGGACTTTTTAACTGAGAAAGCAAGAGAGAGAGAGACCATTTTCATAAATATAAATAGGAGGGTTTCCATAGACCTCCTTGAAATACTCCAGCAACCTTGTGAGGCCCAAAGGTCCAAGAACCTGAGTCAAATAAGCTGGTTAGTCATGCATGAAGCTAAGACAATGAAGTAACGTTCATATTTAAATTCTCACCTGACTTGTTGATGCATTATTTTTGTAAGCTGCAAGAAGCATGAGATAGGTAAGTGAACATGTATATCTAAAACAATCAAACAGTTTGGACTATACAAAGGAAACATTTTGCGGAAGACAACCACATAAAGAAACAGGAGTTCAAAAAACATAGCATGAGCAAAGTTGATTTGTAAGCTAACAGTAAAGAAAGAAGAATCAATTTATATTTTAAGAGAGTAATTACACATGGAACTAGCCTGTTAAGACATGCTTGTGAAGACAAAAACACCTTGGTTTCATTATGCACGATGGCATACATACCTAGTTTTAGTGCCATATCTGCCATAACATCTCTGTCTTCCATCTCTAAGCTGCTAGGGTAGTCCTCAACATATGCTGGGGCATAATAGTTCAGTGAGATGAAGTCAAATGAACCTTTGATCTTCTTGGATTCAGAATTGGTGAATGTCGGCATCCTTGAACCAGCATTCTTCTTCATAGTAGTAGGATACTCTCCATATACTAGGGGATGAATAAACCTGAAATGTAGAAAAGAACTCAGTATGACAAAGAACATAAAAAAGAGGTTCACGCTGCAATCAGTTACGAATATTTTAAAAATGATTCGAGGCAAATAATTCTGATAGAACTTCATATACATAGAGCCGTGTCTTACCAACCGATGTAGAAATCATTGGCTCTTTGAGCTGCAATTATATCTTCTGTTGTGTTTGTTAAAGGAACAAACAAATAGCTGAAGATGTTCAGCCCTATAAACCCATGTTGCTTGTCCTGCATTAGTTTTTCTTAGAAAGGTCAAACATTGGCATGTTAGCCTTTTTGCCCTATAAACTCTAGGGCTAAGGACAGTTTGCCCACTAAACTATATTTTTGGAAGTTCAGGGGAGCTATTTGTCGCGAAAATAGTTTAGGGGGCAAACTGTCCTTAGCCCCAAAGTTCATGGGGCAAAAAGGCTAATAAGCCGTCAAACAGTAACCTAAATCTTTCATTGACCAACATTTTCCATGCACTCAATATTGGACATTGTATGTTAAGGAGGGTTACAAAGTTTATAAGTAGCATATGTCTATGAAGGAGCCAGATTCATGTTTCTGAGCTCCTTACAGATGAGGTTGGGGCATAAATTCAACAAACTATAAATGATATGTCAATTGACAAAATAGTTAAAACACATACAACTCATTACAGCTGAGGTTGGGGCATAATTCCAAATGATTAGTGGTACCTGGTACTTTGACTTGTATAACTTTGCCACTGTTGCATGTGCTAGTAAGATATTATGAGCTGCTATATATGGTTCAGTTGATGAGTTGCCTCTAGAACAATTTACAGGAAAATTCGCAGAGCATCTTTGAGGTTGCAAAATTCCTTGATCATAGCCAGCTAATACAAACATGTTCGGCTCGTTTACAGTAGTCCAATGTAAAACCCTATCACCAAACTCTTTGAAGCAAACGTCTGCATATGCGGTAAAGTCTGACCTGCATAAATATTAAATACATTAAAACTTTTCCTGATATTAGCAAAGATGCATTTCAAGAAAATTTGATCATTTAAAACTTAGAGGATGGAAAGTTTACACAATTTTTCGATTAAGAAGTCCTCCATACGCATCTTCAAGTGCCTGTGGGTGATCAAATTGATACAATGTGACATGTGGCTGGATTCCTGTTTCACCATGATATGAAGACATATCAACAAAAGAAAATCGAGTAGTTTGTTTAACATTGAACATTCTAAAAAGTAGTTTGTTCATCCAATTGAGGAAGACTACTTCCAAAACACAAATATATTGGTATTAGCCACATCATGATAATCATAGGCACTAACCATTACTGATTAATTCATTTATGAGATTGTTGTAATACTGCAAGCCCTTCATATTGACAGGTCCTCTTCCCTCTGAAGACAAAAGGAAAGAATAGCATTTCAATTGTGAAACAGCAAATTGCATCCTTCATGTTGATTAAATTGAGCACAGATGATATCGTGCCAAACAAAAAAAATTTGAGCACAGATGATGTGTCCTACTTGGAATGAGTCTTGACCATGAAATGGAAAATTTGTAGGCATCCAGGCCTGTATCTGCCATAAGTTGAACATCTTCCTACAAGAGACTCATAAACCCCATTATTCATCTTTTTCTTGTGAATGATGCAATAATAGTAATGGATTCCATATATGATAGATACATTTTTTTTTTCCAATATACATATCTGATAAAAAAAAACAAATAAAAAATGTATAGTTGAGGTAAGGTTTTGAATCCATGTAAGGTTAACATTACTTGAGCTTGGATTTGAAGCTCTGCCATCACTCAAAGCTTCTTACATGAACTTGTAAAAAGAAAAGAAAAATTGCATAAAAATTAAATTCATTTTTTTTTTCTGAGCAAGTTCTCCTGTCAACGGTAAGCATTTTTTACCATAACTACCTTTCTAGGTTCCATTGTTCAAGTTGTCCCTGGTAGTAGAGGAACTTACTCTGTATTACACTCTAGTGAGTAGTGACTTTAACATATTCCACATTAATTTGAGAGGAAGAAGAAAATAAAGAGGATTGAATGCCTATTATTATGGGGAAAGGAGAAACAAGTGCACCTTGTATTTATGATACCCATCAATTGCCCTCTCTGCACCCTTCATATTGTTATTCCCTGAGGCATATAATCAGTCATATCAGATGTCATGCTCTCTCAAAAAATCAGTAATATAGTACTGTTTAAGGAAGAAAATTACTAAAACAATCGAATAGTTTTACTGGAAATAAAACCCAAAATATATATTGAAAAACAATTAAGATCAAGGCAAGGAAGGAATGAAAATGGTTCGTACTAGCAAAAGTGTCATATATACTGGGTCCCTTGCCATCTTCATAAGCTGCACCTTCATACTTTTCATTTTCCAGAAAAGCACAAAAAATTTAACAGAATCAATTAAAACTTCCATGACCATATATATAGTTATTCCCTATTTCAATATCATCCAAATACAGAATTAGAGTTAAACTTAAGAGTAGAGACAGACCTGATAAGCTGAAGTTGAGGCACCGAAAACAAAGCCTGGTGGGAAATCATATCTACTGTATATCTCAGAAGCAAAAACTCTTAACTGAAACAAAAACAGCAACTTCAAAACCAAAACTAGTTTCCCAACTCCCATCATCACTTAACTGCAACTATACTGTTTCTCACTAATTAGTCTCTTTGGGTTTCCTATCGGGGAAAAAAGAAACGGTTACTAGTGGCCGACCTAGATGTTTCTTCCACCTACTACTATAATCTGTCTTAAAACATGGTAAAAAATCTGGGCCACGTCTCAAATTTCAACTTTTTGTTGGCCTTCGTTTTTCTGGCATTGTTCACAATGTGTTTGGGTAGTTAGTATAGAAAATTAATATGATCGTCGATCTAACCAATCAGCAATCATCCTTAATGTGATTGCATTCCTTTTAAAAGTCATTGTCGGAATCTGGGAAGTTTCATTAAACAAAATCCTTCCGGATATGTGGACTAATAAATAATACCTGTTCTATTTGGACTTTGGCGTGGTATTCACTAAAAAGACAAATGCGTGTTTGGCATGGTGAAAAAGATTGTGCTTGAATTTTGAATTTTTGATAGACTTCTGGACAAAAAAAAAAAAAAAAATTAAAGAAAATGAATAGACATAGATTGTCGGGATTCATCATATCCCCGCGATCCACGTTCCAAATTTGGGTACATTTACATTCGGTTCACTCTGGGATCCCGATTTGGATCCATAGAATTGACGTTCCAAATTTATGTATATAAATTAAAGAAATTAAGATTAAAAATTATAAATTGATACAAATACAATAAAAAACAAATTTATTAAGCTATTTTTTTTTAACGAATTTGACTTTAAAATACAAAAATTTCTAATATATTAATCTAAAAATGAGCATTGGGTGCTCTTATGTCTCAATTTTTATGTAAGTTAATCAACTAAACTTAATTAATTTATAGAAATGTTGACTATATTTAAAAGAATGCATGATATAAATTATTAATGACCCTAATTTTTTTTAAAACGTACCGCATCGTACCGAATGAGTATACCCTCAACGTATTGTATACCGACCAAGTAGCGATCCCCGTTCCCGTTCCCGTTCCACGACCCAGATCGTACCCCGATCCAGGTAACAATGTGATAGACTCACCATAATTATTGGTAAAAATACTAGACATGTCTCTTTACTTTAAAAAATCTCAATTTGGTACCTCTACTACAAAAACTGTCAATTGAATTCCTCTACTTGTAATTTAGTGTCAATTGAATCCAATATAATCCCTTACAAAGCTGTCTCTTTGTTGACGTGTCCCGTTAACTGCTAGTTGGCATGACATTGGAGCCCATCATAATATTTATTTATGATTTTTTAAAAAATAAAAACAAGGGAAAAAAATTGGTGGGTCCCACCTAATAAAATTACGAAAAATTCAATCTGGTTCATCTACTAAAAAATTGTCAATTGTGTCCCTCTACTTACAATTTGATTTCAATTGAATCCCTTTACCTGTCAGATTGGGTTAATTGAGTCTAAGTTTATAAACAAAAATTTATATACAAAATTTTTTTCAATTTTTTCTCTTTTCTTCTCCTTAACCAAAAATCCTCTGTCCTTTTCAAAATAAACCCTAGCGCTGCCCATCCCTTCTTCCTCCCACACCGCCATCGCCGGCTATTTCCTTCACTGTCGTTGTTCCCTTCTTCCTTCCCTTTCCTCATCCTTTTTTCTCGTTCTCTATTATTTTCCCTCAGTTTCCTCTCTTTCTGTTTTCTCTCTTTCACTGATTGCAATAGGGCCTGTGATGGTCATTGCAACAACATTTTCAAACGCAACTTATGAAAGATTGACAATAGAAGATGAAGAAAAAGGTGACAGCGCAAGCCATGGAGGATCTGTGAGAATCTTTTTGGATTCTTTCTTCCTCTGCTTCTTTCTTTTGCAGCTAATTTCTGATACTAAGTTACTAACCCAGTGTTGCTTTTATGATTTTCTTTTATCTGATTTCTATTGAAAATTTCCTAATTTTGAGTTCAATAAACAATCTATAGATCTTAAAAGTTAACTTTCTCTAAGTTCGAGGAAAAAAGATTAGTTACTCTTTTCTTTTTTTAGTCCTATCTACTATGAGTTTCGAAAGGGATTGTTTAAAGCTAAAGTAGGCTTCTTTGGGCACTAGGAAGTGAGTTTGAAACTGGTTTTCAGTTTTTGTTTTAATCTAGATTGTATCATTTTCTGTGGGTCATCACTAATGATGGCACTGTCATTTACAGAACAAGAAAGAGGATTGAATTATTTCAGTAGATATCTGATTGTGAATCGACTGACCCGTTTGGATCGGGCCATACCCCACACCAGCTCATCGTCCGGGCCGGTTATTACAATATTGCATTACGTGATAACTCCCACGGACTCGAGTCTGTAGGATCATCACTCGAGTATTTAGTAGCTTCCTTTTAATTCAAGTTTCAACTTTCTTTCTCCTTCTAACAACTCAACTTAACGCAACTCTCAACAACCCTTGAATCTTAGAAGGCGTTTGTAACTTTCCATGGAAAAACTTTTCATGGGAGAGTTATTCTTTGTGATTCTAGAGAAAGTAACAATTAAAGTTCATGGAATGTAGTTTCAATGGTTTGGTTTATTAGCATTTTCCTTGGAAAATAATCCAATTTTAATGAGATTTACACTTTTCATGTGGTGAGAAAAAACCTTCTCCACCCCTCCATGGAAAAGTATTTTCCCACGTATCAGGAAAATTAGGTGCCCTTAAAAATTAATTTCTCATTTAATATAATCTAACAAAACCATGTAAAGTCTCTACATCCTATCATTTTCAGGGAAAATACTCCAAAATAAGCTAAACAAATGAGTAATTCTCTAATTTTCTTTGTATGTGAGAAAGGTGGAAAATGGGGTAAACAACCATAATTTCATAATCATTTTACGAATATGTAGAGAAGTAGGTATATCATGTGAAAAATATATTGTATGTATGGCACCATTTTTTCCGTTTATATGATGCAAAAATTGGAGGCAATTTCACAAACTCAAATAAGATCCCACAAGTGTGGCTGAAATAAATATTTGTATCTAACTAGTTGTTAGGGGTCAAAATTGGGATGATCCAAAGCCCACCAAGCATACTCAAGGTTGGGTCATCTATCCCCTCATATTTATATCTCTCAAATCCCCAAGGCATTTCTCTCTCCCCAAAGTCCCCAAACACATATAACACAGTGGGAATTCTCCTTCTAAAGTCCTCAAACACATATAACACAGAGGCATCTATACTAAAGTCCCTAAACACATGCAACACAAGGGCAATTTTCTCTACATGGCAAAGGTCCATAACACATATAACACGTTGGGCATTGCCATCTATTTCTTTATATACACAAAGCAAAAGCCCATATCATATACACACATAACGTTGGGTCTTGCCTCCACAAAGTCCACTTTTCGGCCCAAAAGGCCCAATACTTGGGGCCTTGCCAACTAATCACACAACCAAGAGCACGAAGACAAAAGGCACAAAGTCCAATCTCCTGCTGCTCCATGTCAGACTTTCCTGCAGAGGAAAGCATCTAAGGGAAGGATTTTACTTAAATTCAAATTCCTTCATATTTAACCATTTATGGCAGGGATTAGTGCTAATTAATCTTCATTACAGGTCTAAGGGCTACTGTGGACCAAGCCCACAGCGGGAAACTCATTGGGAGATGTGGCTTGGAAGGCAAAAGAGGAAGGAAACTCCTCCGTTTACTTCCTTTGAAAGGAGCAACCATGCTTGGAGGTTGTTCCTTAACACAAATGGGGTAATCGGCTGGGTGCAGAAAGTGGAATAAAAAAGCAAAGTTTATTTTGACTTTGGAGGAAACCTCGGCAAACCAAATGAAGAGTTGCTATCGGCGATAGCGACATATGCATACAAGAAGGAGAGGCTGATCTCAAGACTAAAAGAAGCCATTGTTGCCTTCCTCAAACCGGAAGATTCTTCATCTTGGACCTAAGGCCTAATCGCTGCAATTAATCAAAAAGCAAGAGCCAAGGAAGCCACCGGACAAAGCTTCCGACCGGTCAAAAGAAGAATTATAAAAGGAGGTCATTAACGACAAAAATGGCATCTACGACAATCCTCATATCAAGAGCCAAGAAGCTCCATATCAAGGATCATCATCACCTTCATCAAGAAACTCTCAAGAACCCTAATCTTCTTCCACACAAGAAGAAATCAGTCTCCATCTTCCCAAAATCAGTTTTTTCCTCCACTGTCAATATCTTGTATTTTGATTCCATTGTTCTCAAATGTTTCCTTCTTCTTTCTCCCAAATCTCACACCCAATCTTTTTCCCACAAGTCCTTAATCAATAAAGAAGCTTTTCGATCCATTTTATTGCAAAGAAATACATTTATGGGATTTTGTTCATCTTTTTCATCTTCCTCGATTAGTCCTCTGTTATAACATGTTTCCTGCGGCAGGAAGTCTTCTTTGGGCAGCAGCCAACGTTTTCTCTCCAGTCTTGCTCTCAATCTCATTTTATAACCCGATATCTCTTCTGGGATATTTTGGGCTGGGCTCGAACCCAATAGAGAGCCGACCCAGGCCTTCCCCATCACACAAAAAGGCTCCCACATTTTCTGGCGACTCCGCTGGGGACCCTTCAAACGGTCTTCACGTAATAAAAAATGGTGAAACCAAGAGCTGTCCGACAGAACAACCAGAATCCTCCTACCGATGTTGAGGATATTCATGAGGAGCAAGAAGAGTCCTCAAACCAGCAGCAAGAGAACTCAGCTGTACATGAACAATATCCACCAAATCCTACTGAAATCATGGTGGAGCTAGCCTGGGGCATTTACCAAAGCCAAATCGAATTGTTTGAAGCCATCGGGGAGACTAGGCTTCGCACTACTAATGGAGGCCAGTCCCATGATGGAAGCAGACGCCCTACTCCGCCTGGTGATTGCGATATGCTTGCTAGAAATACCACTGAAACTCAGCAGCAAAATGAGTCTTCCCAAGGCTATGCTACTATTTCTGATCTTACCACCCTGCTGGAGAGGGAAAAGGCGAAACTCTATCGTCCCTCATTTATCTTCATGAAGGATCCACCCTACACGAAGTATTTGGTGGACAAACCTTATCCACCAAATTATGAAGCTCCTACCTTTCCACAGTATGATGGCAGGAAAGACAATGCTGTGGAGCACGTTAGGAAATTCCTTGATGCTATGGGTCCTCACTCCATGAACCCGAAACTTTGTCTTAGAGAGTTCTCCAAGTCTCTCACCGAACGTGCTTACAGTTGGTATACCACTTTGCCTTCCGGGTCTATCAACTCATGGGAAGAAATGGCAGAAAAGTTCTGCAGGAAATACTTTCAAAGTGAAGAAAGGATTACTCTCCTGCAGCTCCAAAATACCAACCAAAGGCCAGTAGAGGGCCTTGTTGACTTTGTAAAGAGGTTCTGAGACCTCTCTCTTGACTGCTATGAAGAAAATCCCGAATCCATGTTAGTGGAAATTTGCATCCACAACATGCTGCTAGAATTTCGAGCTGTCCTAGAGAACTTGGGCATCGGTCAGTTTGCAAAGCTCCTTGATGCGGCAAGAAGGACAACCCAACCAGTCAAATCGCCAAATTCATGATCCTGCCAGAAGTGAGAAGCTGCAAGGGTACCAGACCCTAGTTGCGGCAGGAAATCCTAAAAGCAAAAATGGTCAGAAAGGTCTCAGAGAAAAAGCTCCACCACTCCAACTTCCTGCTGTAAAAGTCGACGTTCTTTTTCAATCAATCGGTTTCCTGCTGTAGAAGTCGACGCTTTTCTTAATCAATGGGTGGCAGAGAACATCTTACGATAGAATCTGGTGAACAAAGAGTCCAAACCCATGACGACTCTCTGTCATGTCGTCAAGCATAGGGGGCTACGACAGCCGTGATCCACAGCGGTGCCCAAGATCTTGAATGAGGCACCTAAAGCCTATTTCTCAGCAAAATCACTCTATCATTCCTCCACTCAACTACAAGTCAAAAGAATGATGGATACTCTTCTGCAAAACAACAAAGAAGAGTGCTCGATTTTAACACACTTGCTGCAAGAGAATCTCACTTGGCATCTATCACATCCAAGTTTCAAAAGCTCTAAGGGAAAAGATGTTACATCTCCCAACTAAGAAGCTGAGTCACATGATGGAAGCTATCATCAAACTCCATTTAATCCAAAGCAAGTCCTGCTGAAGTACGAAGCACCCACAGCAGAGAAGAAGATTTACTGCAGGACGAGAAAGATGAAGTTCAATCCTTCGAAAGTCAAAGCTCACATGCCATATGGCAGCTCTCATCGCAATCAACAAATTGATGGTTCACACATCATTAAGCCAGATACTAAAGCTTTCTATTGCGCCAAAACTCTTTGCAATTGAAGGAAAACAAAATTTCCTTATCACATCTTGCCGCAAGTCAAGTACCATCATGCCGCATAAAAGGCAGTCAAGCACTACCCCGCTACGTGAAAAACATCCTACCACGCTATTCAAGCTCACAAGCAGCAATCAAAGCATCTACATACGTTTGCTTCTAAGACCAGCTCTTATGGTCTCCCTGCAACAACAAGTTTCACTATTTCACCTTCAGTCTATAGTGAGAATGCTGATCTCCTCACGGCAGGAAAGCAAAATCTTACATTACGAAAAGATACAAGTCCAGCGATACTCTTTCTCAAACGAGTCTCGTTTTTCTTCATCAACAAACACACATTCTCAAAGTTTTCTATCTGAAGAATTCAACACTTGGAAAACTCATATGCAACATGGTTCCTGCTGTGCGACACCATCATTCTTGAAGAAATTCTCAAGCTTGCCAACAGCGATGGGAAACAAAAATTTGTCATGATTTCACCTCATTTTCCTTGATCCATCCACGACGTGCAAAGTTGCATGGAGAGGTGTTCCAATCAAGATCCCATTGACTAGTAAAATCTATGGTAAGAACAGAAGATCAAAACTACTCAGCCCTGCGGCAGTGTAAGGGGATGCCTGATACTTATCCCCGCAGTAGTCCTCACTCTGCGGCAGCAGAAGCTTACTTATGCATCTCTGAAGATTAAAGCTCCTTCCTCATTCAACACTTGGGGGCTATGTCAATATAACATATTTCATCATTCAACACTTGGGGACTCCAACAACTCCTTCCTCATTCAACACTTGGGGACTCCAACAACCACTTCATCATTCAACAACTAGGTGCTCCAGCAACTCATTCTTCATTCACTACTTGGGGGTTTCAATAACGAAAATTTCATAAATCAAAGAAGTCTAATCACAGCTGCAATTTTTCTAGATGGTCTAAAGCTACAACAATCTATAATTACTCCAGTCACAATCTTGAAGATCATCCACCAAGCTAAACGATGGTCCTTCAACATCTCCGCCACATAACCCACTATTTGGGTAACAGATTTCATCCTTTCCAAGTGATCACAACGAGATTCAACATCAAGTTCCACTTCTCTCGCAGGAAGAATTCCAACATCAGAATTCCTGCCATGACAAATCAGTCAATTTATACATGACTATCTTCTCATTACTCCGCGACCATGGCGTGGCAACCACATTCAATACACCCACATCCTATGGTCTTCTTCTTCATTGCGATTGTAGCCGAGACAGTTCCCACATTTGGCAGCCCTTCGCACAATCCTTACATGATCATCACCTTCATTGTGATTGTAGCTGAGGCAGTTCCCACATGTGGCAGTCCTTCGCACAATCCTTACATGATAATATTCCATATTGCAGTTGTAGCCGAGGCAGTTCCCACATTTGGCAGTCTTTCGCACAATCCTTACATGATAATCTTTCATATTGCGGTTGTAGCCGAGGCAGTTCCCACATTTGGCAGTCCTTCGCACAACCCTTATGCGATTATATTCATCATTGCGATTGTAGCCGAGGCAGTTCCCACATTTGGCAGTCCTTCGCACAACCCTTATGTGATTATATTCATCATTGCGATTGTAGCCAAGGCAGTTCCCACATTTGACAGTCCTTCGCACAATCCTTATGTGATTATCTTCCTCATTGCGATTGTAGCCGAGGCAGTTCCCACATTGGCAGTCCTTCGCACAATCCTTACAACTACCTTCCGAGATAATAACTCATCACACACAGCATCCCGGCGGTATTTCACACACACAAACAGGAGTGGCTCTCCTGACTTTCGAACCAACGGTGAGACAGTTCCCACTTGGCAGATCTCTTTGGTTCTACTTCTACAACTATCATTATCTACTCCAAGTCATCAACAAAGAAGACGATTCAAGCAAGTCTTGCAATATTCACTACACATGATTGGCTAGAAATCTTACCAACAACAATCATAGCAGCAGAATGCTACAGCAAAATCTTGCCACAGCAGTATGTTACCGCAGCAAAATATCTCCTGCAGCAAAATAATAGCAAATTGGGCATTGTGACACCCGCGACAAAGCAACTTACAATCAAGAGAATAATCAAATAGAAAAAGTTGAACAACAAAGCTCGAAGCAGACTATCACATTTGAAGCTCACTATCACAAAATGGAAGCCAATCTTACTGCGGAAAGTTACCGCAGGAAAGCTTCTTCATTTACAACAGAAGTAGCCATCCACCAGTGCCACAATGAGGGATGTTTTTCATGGCACTTATCACAAGTCATGGGCATTGCAGCGCCAACAAATTCTCATGAAGGATCTGCAGCAATCTACACAAGCTTATGGCAACATCAACATCAATACAAAGATTTGCGACATTCTTCAAAATGCTCATATGGCGTCCACAGCATAATTCAAGTCATTGTAAACTATGATGACCTACAAATTCATGGAAGCCATCAACAAAAAAAAAATCTGACTATTAAGAGAAAGTCGAAGTGTCATAGTTGCGGCAGGGACAATATAGTTGCGGCAGAGACAGAAGCATGGCAGAAGTAGGGCTCTGGCACGATTTTTCATGGCATAGCTATAGCGTGGCAACAATAAGAATCCATGGTTTTAGCTATGGCACGGCAACAATGCAGCCTTCTGATGTTGCTATAGCATATAATCCATCCATGGCAATTCATAAAGACAATCGCAGCAGTAGCAGTGTCCATGAAGTATTAATCCCTGTAGTAGCCATGATAGCAAAAGTCTCAATGCCAACTCAACAGAAGTCTCGAGAAGCAAAATCACAGCCATGGCCAACTCGACAAAGAGAGCTCATAAAGTTGCCACCAACGATGAAATTCACAATTCCAAAATCAAAGGAGTTCATGGCAAATTCATTGTTCGGCTTACGGCAAACACGGGCAAGAAGCCATCACACTCATGCCAAACATTCAACAATAAAACTCCTGCTTCAAATCCCGATAGGACAGTGAGTTTCTTTTTATCACCATGATAATTTCTTTCCTCTTTATACTTCACATTACGACAGGAGAATGCATAGTCTAAGTAGAAAATTTCAATTCCTGCCGAAGCAATAAAAAGCCTATCCCAAATCCATACACAGTATTCACATATAGAATCCCAATCAAACTAAAAAAGGCAATACCCATAGCCTAAATACAAAGTCTAAACAGAAATTCTCACTCATTCACACAAAATCCAAGCAAAAAAGCTGATCAAGCCCCAAAAGTCGAAAGCTGCGAACTTGTGCATAACATGGCAGAAGGCAATCAGCTCTTGAACCCAAGTTCAATACATCTTCAGCTTGGGCTTTCTCAACTTCCATGAAAGCAATGATCTCCTCTTGATAGGCTATCCACTGCTCACATTGCTTCAAATCCTCTTTAGTCTGGGCAAGCTTATCTCTACACTCTCTACTCCTTGCAATCTAAAAAAAGATGAAAGCCCAACCACTAGCAAGTATTTCGGCCAAATTCTCCAAATGAGCAAAGAGCTGAGACACATCGAAATCTTGGTGCGCGATATCATTGAAGAAATCTCACCAACGAAACAACAAATCTTCATTCGAAGAATTGATTGGAATCCAGCTCATGCCTTGAAGACTGTAGCACACCAAGCTTAAATTCAAACTAGCTATGGCAGACTTGGCAAAGTCAAAAAATAATTCTATCGCCTCTTCAACCTACGGCGACAAGGAAGCATAAATGGTGTAGCGAGGTCTAACACTTGCACATGCCGTCACTTGTGGCTGAGAATCCACTATGAGGCATGCCATCAGAAAGCTTTCCAGCTGCCATTACTTGCAGCAGCTCTTATCACAAGTGAACTTGTTGATTCTCTCCCGGTTTCCTCCCATGACGACAAAGGGAATCACGACATCAATATCACCAACATCTCCTGCAGCAACACCAATCATTCATCAAAGAAAATGGTTGAAGAATTGATCGAAAGATCAATTAAACCAACTCACCAGATGTGTAGCCAATGCTATTGTGGATCACAGACTCCATGGTGATGACTTCAATTATGGCAGAAGTCTCTTTTGCAACTTGCCTTGCAGCAGGAATCTCTTATGAAGCAAGCCCATCTATGGGCATGGTGTTCTCAGTTTAATCAAAAACTTTTTCTAAGATGTTGCCAAAAGCTGAAAAGTTCTTTGACTCATTAGCCGGCACATCAGTCTCGCCACCCATGGCAGCAATACTATCAGCCTTACCTACGGAAGTGGCAACCTCGCCTACGGTAGGAAGCTTGTCAACATGAGCCACTTTAATTACAACAAAGCATCATACTGCTACGACGAAATTCCAAATTGGAAGAGATGGAAGCAATCCAACACCAATATCAAAAGGGTAGAAAAGTGCTTGTCTTGCGGAAGCTGAAAGTGCAGCAGATCCCGCGGAGCCCCTATCTGATTGAAAAGCCATCTTCCTGCCATAAAGATGCAACCGTTGGGCAACTTTGACCCATGATCGATTTGAGATTCAAGTTCTTGCTGCAACAAGGAACTCTCACTCAAAGGGGGCTAAATGTTAGGGATCAAAATTGGGACGATCCAAAGCCCACCAAGCATACTCAAGGTTGGGTCATCTATCCCCTCATATTTACATCTCTCATATCCCCAAGGCATTTCTCTCTCCCCAAAGTCCCCAAACACATATAACACAAGGGCAATTCTCCTTCTAAAGTCCTTAAACACATATTACACAAAGGCATCTATACTAAAGTCCCTAAACACATGCAACACAACACAAGGGCAATTTTCTTTACATGGCAAAGGTCCATAACACATATAACACGTTGGACCTTGACATCTATATATTTCTTTATTTACACAAAGCAAAAGCCCATATCATATACACACATAACGTTGGGTCTTGCCTCCACAAAGTCCACTTTTCGGCCCAAAAGGCCCAATACTTGGGGTCTTGCCAACTAATCACACAACCAAGAGCATGAAGACAAAAGGCACGAAGTCCAATCTCCTGCTGCTCCATGTCAGACTTTCCTACAGAGGAAAGCATCTAAGGGAAGGATTTTACTTAAATTCAAATTCCTTCATGTTTAACAATTTATTGCAGGGATTAGTGCTAATTAATCTTCATTGCAGGTCTAAGGGCTACTGTGGACCAAGCCCACAGCGGGAAACTCATTGGGAGATGTGGCTTGGAAGGCAAAAGAGGAAGGAAACTCCTCCGTTTACCTCCTTTGAAAGGAGCAACCATGCTTGGAGGTTGTTCCTTAACACAAATGGGGTAATCAGCTGGGTGTAGAAAGTGGAATCAAAAAGCAAAGTTTATTTTGACTTTGGAGGAAACCTCGACAAACCAAATGAAGAGTTACTATCGCGATAGTGACATATGCATACAAGAAGGAGAGGCTGATCTCAAGACTAAAAGAAGCCATTGTTGCCTTCCTCAAACCGGAAGATTCTTCATCTTGGACCTAAGGCCTAATCACTGCAATTAATCAAAAAGCAAGAGCCAAGGAAGCCACCGGACAAAGCTTCCGACCGGTCAAAAGAAGAATTATAAAAGGAGGTCATTAACGACAAAAATGGCATCTACGACAATCCTCATATCAAGAGCCAAGAAGCTCCATATCAAGGATCATCATCACCTTCATCAAGAAACTCTCAAGAACCCTAATCTTCTTCCACACAAGAAGAAATCAGTCTCCATCTTCCCAAAATCAGTGTTTTCCTCCACTGTCAATATCTTGTATTTTGATTCCATTGTTCTCAAATGGTTCCTTCTTCTTTCTCCCAAATCTCACATCCAATCTTTTTCCCACAAGTCCTTAATCAATAAAGAAGCTTTTCGATCCATTTTATTGCAAAGAAATACATTTATGGGATTTTTTTCATCTTTTTCATCTTCCTCAATTGGTCCTCTGTTATAACATGTTTCCTGTGGCAGGAAGTCTTCTTTGGGCAGCAGCCAACGTTTTCTCTCTAGTCTTGGTCTCAATCCCATTTTATAACCCGATATCTCTTCTGGGATATTTTGGGCTGGACTCGAACCCAATAGAGAGTCGACCCAGGTCTTCTCCATCACACAAAAAGACTCCCACACTAGTTTTCACTTCCACGTGCGTTGCATTTTACCCATTGTGAGTTTAGTATAGTGAGTATAAAACTTCATATATATTAGAATTTCATCCATATTAATGTATAGTAATCAGATTAAATTTTATTAGTCCAATTCCAAAATTATACTAATCGGATTTATTAATTCTTCAACAAAATAATCTGACATTACATTATAAATTTTAACGCTGAGATATTCGGAAAAAAGAAAACAAAAAAATTGATTTAAGGATATTGTTAATTAATCATATTAATTCTTGAACAAAATAATCCAACTTTACATTATAAATTATAAGGCTGAGATATTCGAGAAAAAAAACAAAAAAATTGATAAGGATATTGTTAATTAATTTTTACATTATATAACCTAACGGTTGGACCGTTTGATACATGAAGAATTAGTGGGATTATTTTCAAACTAAAAACCTTATAAAAATAAATCTTAAGTTTCATTACTTACCTTATATTTTTTTTTAATTTAAGATTAATCTTTGTGAAATTATCGCTAAATATTGTGGATAAAAACATAAAATAAATAAATAAATAAAGGGTACACATTAAATATATACTAATAAATGACTTTGCAAAAAAAAAAGTCATTGCACTTGAGTCATTGACTCAATGGTAAGTGCATACTTCTTAAAACCTAATGGTTTTTTGTTCAAGCCCTACTGTATGTAAACTGCATTTGGATTTTGTGCCCCTTTTGTACATGAAAACATGAAAATAGTGGTTTGTCTTTATGAATTCTCATAACGGTGAATAGGACTACAGGAGTGGAAATATTGCCATTTTCGTTTTTTCTCTCCGTTCAATCCATTTAATTGTCTGGTATTGAGAATTGGAGAGTTGGGAAGTTTGAACAAAAAAAAAAAGAAATCGAAGTTTGCAAGAGAGAAATTAAAGTGCAAAGCCATATTCTTATCAATTGCCAACCCCAATGCAAAGAAAATAAATACCGAATTATAAGTAATTTGTTTAATGAAAAACTATATACTAATTTTGTAGATTTAATTAAATACAAAATAATAAAATTAAAATTAATTGTATAATGGAAATTTTTAGAAATATGTTAGATAAGTAAGGATATAATAGGTATTTTAAAAGTTAAATAAGGGTACAATAGACATTTCAAAAATTTCTCAAAACTCGTACTTTTATATATAGTATAGATAGAAAAAGAAAGGCTTAATTGCCCTTTTGTCCCTATACCTTACAAAAATAGATAATTTGCCCTTTTCATTTTTTGGGACATTTTGGTTCCTTTTTGTCCCTATTACTTACAAAAATAGATATTTTTCCCTTTTCATTTTTTTGGGACATTTTAGTTACTTATCAGCTTACCTTTCAAATTCGGGACAATTTGTCTCAAAAGTTAACGGAAGTTAACTACACAATCTGTTTGATGATGTGACGTTGATGTAGAAATGCCATGCCAACCACAATGGGTCCCACAAGGGGTTAAAATTTTTATAAAAAATTGGGTAAATTACAAATATATACCCTGTGGTTTGGGGAGAAATAGATATGCCCCCTGAGGTTTAGAATTTAACACTTAACCACCCTAAATTTATTTTCCATTAGCAAATTACTTAGCCCGTTAATAAATTACTTAACACCGTTAATTTTACCCACTTTGTCAAACAAACCTAGGTTTCTCTTCTTTAATCGTAGTTGAACAACCATCAAAATTGGAACCAACATCTTTCTTCCCAAATCTCATCATATCAATCGGCCAAGCAGGAAACCGAAAATGAATTGGAGTTCATTCTTCTTTCAAAGAATATGATTTTTTTTTGAATGAAAAACTCTCCAATATATTGTACCAGTACTTGAAAGTTAAAGATCGTTGGCTTTTTCTGGGCTCAAGACTTTCACAATTTTGTGGAATCCAAGTAATTGAGTAAGGTATCTACTTTCTCATCCTTTAATCATTAAGATTTGCGGCTTAAATTGGGTTTTTTTAATGAAAAATACTAAATAAAATATATTTGTTGGTATGTATATATTTGGTGATCTTTGTTTTCAAAGTCTAGTTTGCAGCATTTGTTAATAGTATTAGTAATTTTTTTTTCTAAGTTTCAAATTTGCAGCAACTTGCTTGCTATGTAATGGTATATGGATAAAATAATAACGATTTGATTATACCTTAACTCTTTATTATTTGTGCAGATGTGTGATGAATCAAAAACAATTGAGATTTTTCATGGTGGGTCTTTTGTACGCATTCCTAAGAAGGTTTGGGCAGGAGGGAAAGTATCATGGATTAATAATTATCCATTGGAGAAGTTGTCATTTTGTATGTTGAAAGAATGGGTTGTGAAATTGGGTTATGATTCTAGTAGTGAAATATTTTATTGTGATCCAGAATTGTCATTTGATGATGGGCTACGAAAAATTTGTTGTGATAGTCATATTAAAGATATGGTTCTTTCTCATAAAGACAATCTAACCATCTTAGTATATGTTGTGAATGGGACTGCTGCTACTCACCCTATTGCTGGCCATGTAACTCAAAATGAAGCTGGCATGGTCAATAAACATGTCAATGGAATGGTAGCTGGAAGTGTTGATGAAAATGCAGAGGATTGTGGAGGTAGTGATAAGGATGATAGTGACTATAATGGAGATATTGGTGAGGATAGTGATAGTGATTTAAAGTAGTAATCCCAATTGGTTTGATGAAGGATTGTAAGAGTCTCATGATATATTTGAAGACGAGGATAATGATGTAGTCGATGGTAATCCAAAGGCTTATACTAGTGAACCTCAAGATTTAATTCGAGTGTTTGAAAACATAGATTTAGAAGAATTCAGGGATACTATCATAGAAGATGATGACCTTCATAGTGTCCATGGATCTGATGAAGAGGGTGGAAATGATTGTCCAGTGTTCAATGAAGAGGTTGATATGAAGAATCCACAATTAAAGGTTGAAATGAAGTTTCCTAATGCTGCTGTTTTTAGGAAGGCTCTTAAAGAGTATTGTGTGAGTAGGGGTTATGATTATAATTAGTTCAATAGGAATGATGGGGATAAGATTAGTGCTAGATGTGTTAAAGAATGTGGATGGAGAATATATGCATCCAGGCTGAGAGATGAACGCACCTTTCAAATCAAAACATTTTATGGTAAGCATAATTGTTCAAGAGAGTACAAGATTCATCAAGTAACTGCACCTTATTTGGCTGAAAAGTACTTTGAAGACTTGAAAGATAATCCTAACTGGGAGACTGAAAAGATTGTGAGAAGATGTCTAGAGAGTTGAAGGTTGATGTCAGTATCTCTCAAGTTTATAGAGCTAAGAGAAAGGCTAGAGAAATGATGGAGGGAAATATTAAGTTACAATATCCCAAGTTATGGGATTATTGTGAAATGATTAAGGAGACAAATCCAGGCAGCATTATATTGATGAAATTGGAAAGTCAGTATTATGGTACAGAAGTTACTGTTCCTAGAGATTTTGTTCCAAGGTTTCAAAGAATCTTGATCATGTTTGATGCACAGAAGAAAGGGTTCATTAATGGATGTAGGAAGTTGATAGGAATGGATGGTTGCCACTTAAAAGGTCATTTCGGAGGACATGTTCTAAGTGCTATTGCTAGAGAT
>AWWV01015194.1:0-22898 GCA_001974805.1 Corchorus capsularis
AAGAGACGATCTTGCTCGATGGTTGTGATTTTGAGCACTGGCTCTTAAACAAAATAGCAACATAAAAAAAAAACTACAGAGAGAAATCGAAAGTCAGGATAGAAGAGAAAGAAAGAGACTGAGCAGCTAAGCAAAGAAAAACAAAGATTGAAAGAGGAATAGGAGGAAATCATGGGAGTAGTACATGTGATTAGGTAAGGATTGAAAGAACTCAGAGGAAAGGGAGTAGTTGGAATCGTAGGGCATTAGGTTGAACACGGGTCGGGCCAGCGAGAAGCGGGTTGCAGGTGGTTTCGACCCGTTGATGTGGCTGAATCCCCTCCGTCAATTGAAATGATCGAATGGCTCTAATTCAATTGATTTTTACTGTTCATTTGATTGCGGGTCGACCCGTGATCCAATGATCCTCCCATTATATGTACTCTTAGATAAAATAAAGGTCAATGTCGGAACCCGGGAAGTTTCAACTTTCGTTAAACAAAATCCTACCGGATATGATATGTGGACTAATACCTGTTATGTTTGGACTTTGGCGTGGTATTCACTAGAGAAAACAAATGCGTGTTTGTAGAGGTGGCAAAGTGAACCCGACCCGAAAAAAATTCGCCTGAAAATCTGATCCCGAACCCGACCTGAACCCGATTAACTAGAAAAAGTCAACTATCCGAACCCGCCTGAATCTGAACCCGAAAAAACCTGAACCTGAAAAAGCTCAAACCCGAAAAACACGAACCCGAAAAAGCTCAAACCCGAAAAAATCCGAACCCGAAAAAGCTCAAACCCGAAAAGACCCGAATCCGAAAATTTATGAAAATTTCATTTATGCCGTATAATTTTTCATATGAATAAGTTTAAAAGGTAAATTAATAAATTATACGTAAAATTTGAAAAAGGTAATGACATTATTTATCTGGAAACAAGGGGTAAATGATCTGGCCAAAACCCAAATTCAACCCGAACCCAAATTAACCTGACCCAAATTAACCTGACACAAATCCAACCCGAACACGACTCAAGCCCGAACCCGATAACCCGAGCCCGAACCCAACCTGACCCGCCCGTTTGCCACCTCTATGTGTTTGGCATGGTGAAAACTGAAAAAGATTGTGTTTCAATTTTGATAGACTCCCCATAATTATTGGTAAAAATACTAGACAGGTCCCTTTACTTTAAAAAATCTTAATTTGATACTTCTACTATGAAAACTGTCAATTGAGTTCCTTTACTTGTAATAAATAAAGATGGCTTTCCCATATTTCGCGCAGTGGGAGTGGGGAATAAAAAAGCAAGGCCTTTGGACAAAAATAACCCTGATCAAATCAATTAATTACAGCTATAAATTCCACAAAGAACTGCAACTTTCTTTCTTTCTTCCTCTCGTGTTCCATGCTCATTCATCAATATCTCCCAAAACCAAATTCCAGTCGCTCATTCATCGTCCTCCTCAACAGGGGTAAGACATACTGCGCATATTCATATTCAAAAATTTCCGTAAAGTTAAGTTTGGGACCATTTTTCTTCCTTTGGGTTTAGGCACATTTTTACTCTATTTTATTTAGTTTTTTATGTTGTTTAACTCTTCGACTTTATTTATTTTACGTAAGACCTTTAGATAATTTTATTTTATACAATTTAATCCTCAAACATTTTATTTTATACAATTTAGCCTTTCAAATTTATTTCTTTATTTTAATTTTTTTATTTTACTCATTAATCCTTATTAAAATCTAAAATATTTTTCTATTACTCTAATAAAAACAGGTTATTGTGTAACTTAATCATTTTGCATGCAAAAGATTCCTCTACACCAAATAGATGGATCTTATATTGAGATAATTCCAACCAAACAGGATTTGTGTCATATTACTATAGCGTCAAATTTTCCTTTTCGCCCAAAAGGGTCTTTTGACGTTGGATCTCTTTGAGGAAAGAGAGAGCGGTTCGGGGCATGCCAGTTATTTTTGTAGAAAAATAACATAAACTTTTGCGAAGCTTGAGATTAAAAGATCAAACGAGTTGCAGGGTTTTGGATCAAAGTCACACCGAAACATTAAATCATTGATCTCAGATTGCTTGCGAACAAGAGTGATTAAAGGTTTTTCAATTAATAGAAAAAGGAAATAACAAAAGATTATTATTTGATTTGATTGAAACGGATTACAAAGAGAAAATCTTGTGTAGACAAGATTGAAATAAGGAAATTATGAAGAACGAGTAAGAACTCGTGAAGAACAAGAGGAAATCATGGAGATTTCAGAGAAAAAGCATTGGGCTTGATTTTTAGCATGTTGAAACTAGTTTTGATGTGTGTTGATGTGTGAATTGTCATTTTTGAGAGCTAGGGGCGTGCTCCTTATATAGGGGAAGACCTGGACTTCTTACTTCAAGCCAAAGCAAATTACTTAGTCAACAAGTTCTCCAGATATCGATTCTGATTGCGGTTCTGCTAATTTTGGCAAGAAAATATCCCAGGAAGGTGCTAGGAAGCTCTAGAACGTCACATATCATGGAAAGATAAATATTTGACATTAAATCTCATTAATTTCGAAATCTTCATAGCCCATAGGCGTTGGTGACCTTCCTAAGTCGTCTTGCTGCACTTTCCTTCTTGCGCGACCAGGGAAACTTCCAGGAAGTTGCTAAGATGACTCTGAACTTGCCTCCTCATATGAGCCACGAAATCTTCTAGAAGCCTCATAGAGTCCTCATCAACATGAAACTTTCAAAATCCTCACCTCCCTGACGCAACTCAGGTGCCTTGCTGCCTCCTTCGAGCTTGAAAACAACTAATTCAGCAAGGAGATGGCTCCTGAATGTCAAGTTTTGAACTCTTAACATCAAAGCCATGAAATTCTCCATACTTAATCATATTAAGCTCATCAAATCATAAAAATATCATTCAACTAAGAAAATGGCCAAAACCGGGGTGGAAAGCCATATGTCCTTAATTGAAAACTTGCAAAAGTTGCAAATGAAGTCGGAATAAGCCAAAATTTCACCAACATGGTTTGATCAACCTAATATGATGTTAGGAAAAGTCTCGGTTGAAATCACCATGTTCTACATAGTAAAATTGGCTTCTCAGCCCAAACTGTCTTTAATTGAAAACCGTGAAGAATTTTTTCCACCGGTGTCGAAATGAGCTGAAAGTTTGCAAGAATAGTCGTCATAGCTTGAGGATCATCATGGTATATTCCTTGTTGAAGTCGCAGCTCTCTAGCCCTCTAAATTGATTAATTTCACCATTTTGTCCTTAATTGAATAAAATGAAAAAGTTGGCGTTCTGCCTCCCAGTGATACGAATCTAGTTGTATTAGATTCAAATCTATCCTTGAGACCCGCCAAGAATCTACTTGAACTTCTTCAACTTCTAGACAAGTATGTCGACAACCTTCACAAAGAAATCTCTCTTCGTTCGTCGCTAGCTAGGCGATCTCTCCACCATGTTAGGGTGATCACGTATGATGGATGTAAGAATTAAAACCTCATGCCTCCCTTACGTAGGTTGGTTAACTACTTGCTGACTCGCTGACTCCTTTAATGTAGGGAACAAAGAGACAGCTTCCTGGAAGAGGGCAGCCTCTCCTGAGATATAGGAGACGGCTTGGGTTTTGATACTTAAGCCCATGAGATGCTCATGTTTCCCATCTCATGGTATGAAGGCATACAACTTTCTTTTTTACTACTTGCCTTCCCTGCTGACAACTGCATTAAATGGAATTGCCTCTTCATGATCTTTTATGCCACATCCTTAGTCATGGGTGGCATATATTTAATAGTAATTATTATTATAAAAATAATTATTATTTTCTTAGTAATTTTAGGCCTCCCCTTAGGAAAATAAAGCCTTTCCCTAATTAACTTAGAATCAAGGTGGTCATAAACTAAGTTTCATCAGGATTTGAGATCAAATCTTGACCATACATTTTGATTTCACAAGTTCATTTACAAATTTACCCAAATTGTAAATTAGGGTATAAACAATTACGGTAATGTGAACGACATAATCTTTGACATGGAAATTCTATACCGAAAAGGCATATAAGACATTCCCTGAACCAAAGTCACCATATAAAGAGCTCTGGGCATTCATTGAACCAAAATGTAATCCTTATCCCTTTTATAAATAAGAATTTAAACTTCTCAAAACCCTTTCTTGGCTCAATTTGTTTACCATGTATACATCATCCAAAACAAGTCCTGGACTCAAAGTATAAGCAATCCTACTCTGGATATATACTTAGTAAATTGACTCAATATTATTGCTGTGAGATTTTAATTATCTTTTAGCATCAGGAGCAGAAAAATCAACTTAAACATAGACAACAATAGAAATACCATTTAACATGTTTTATAAATAACATTCTATTCCGCTCTATTCATGTACTCAATTACAATGTCCAAATTACTTATTAAGTTGCTTAGGCTCATACCTTACTGAAAGTTGTCTTTAAAGATTTGAGAGAACAGAAGTAATTTGGGTAAAAGTATTCTATATTCTTTGTATTGAATTATAGTATTTATAGTACAAGACTTTCCTTAAAGATAAGGATCAGTTACATTTGAAAATATACAGCTAAGTATAAGGGAAAATATTCAAAGTAGAGATTTATCCTATCTATTTGTTGAATTTGAATCTTCTGTTGGATTTCAAATCCTATTTCCTCCATTACTCCCCCGCAAGATGGTGGAGCCATTAGTGACACCAATCTTGGACATTAGTGTGAGGAATCTATCTTTGGACAACGCCTTAGTGAGAGCATCTGCAAGTTGGTCGACTGTGGAGATGTGTTGCACTCGAAGTTGACCTTCCTTCACTTTTTCTCGAACAAAAAAAATAGTCTAGTGCCAAGTGCTTCATTCTGGTGTGAAAAACAGGATTAGCACAGGTATAAGTGGCACTTAGATTATCACAAAGAATAAGTGGAGCTTCGGGTAAAGTGACATGTAGTTCATGAAGAAGTGATTCAATCCAAGTAAGCTCAGAGACACTAGAGGCAATGGCTCTATACTCAGCCTCGGTAGAAGACTTTGAAACTGTTTTCTGCTTTTTGGAACACCATGAAATTGGGTTGTTGCCAAGATAAAGAATGTAGGCAGATGTTGATTTCCTGTCATCCGGATTTCCTGCCCAATCTGAGTCAGTGTAGGCAGTAAGTGTAGGCCTGGTTGCTCTTCTGATGTGAAAACCATGTAACATAGTTCCTTTAAGATATCTCAGGACACGTTTGAGAGCTTGAAGATGCAATGCTGTGGGTTTATGCATGAACTGTGAGAGCTTGTTCACTGCATAGCAAATGTCTGGCCTAAGTGTCATATACTGAAGGGAACCAATGATCTTTCGGAATTCAATGTCATCAACACTGGCAGTGCCATCATTAAGTGTTAATACATTCGAAGTTGACAGCGGAGTGCTACATTCCTTTGCTCCAGTCATGTTTGCCTTTTCCAACAAATCAACAATATATTTTGATTGAGAAAGGAAAAGACCTGAGGCAGTATTGGTTACCTCTATTCCCAGAAAGTAATGCAGGCTGCCAAGATCTTTGATGGAAAACTTTGAAGCTAGAGCCTGAGTAAATGTTGCAAGAAATTCTTTGTTGTTTCTTGTCAAAATCAGATCATCAACATATACAAACATATATGCAAGTATATCACCAGACTTGTATATGAAGAGTGATGTATCTGCAACAGGATTCTTGAAGCCAGAAGAAATTAGAAAATTGCTTAGAACACAATACCAGGCACGTGGTACCTGTTTCAGGCCATAAATTGCCTTCTTCAACTTGCAAACCAAGGTTGGATGTTGCTTGTCATATAGAACAGGAGGTTGTTTCATGTAAATCTCATCCTAAAGATCACCTTGCAAGAAGGCATTATTCAGATCAAGTTGCTGTAGAGGCCAACCATTAGTGGCAGCAAGGCAGAGCACCAATCTGATGGTAATAGGTTTTACCACAGGGCTAAATGTTTCTGTAAAATCAACCCCTGGTCGTTGTGTAAACCTTTTGGCTACAAGTCTGGCTTTGTAGCGAGCTATAGAACCATCTGCATTCCGTTTAATTCTTAAAACCCACTTGCACCCAACAATGGTGCGGTTTGGTGGAGCTGGTACTAAATCCCATGTTCCATTTCTGTTCAAGGCCTCCAATTCTTCAAGCATTGCTTGCTTCCACTGGGGATCTTTAATGGCAGTAGTGGCACTAGTTGGCTCAACTGTTTCTGGAAGAGGATGTTTAGTGGTAGTATATAGTATTTTTTGCTTGAAAATATTATTCTGAGACCTAGTTTTCATTGGATGTGTTCGTTGAGATTGATTATCTGGTTGTGGAACAGTTTCTGTTGTTATTTGTGATGAGCCTGCACACACAAGAGCCAAGTCACTAGTGTTAGTTGCCTGAGGAGATTCTGTTTGTTGCAGAGTTTCGGCTGGATGGATTTGTGGTGGTTCTGCATTGATTAGTGGCATCATTGTAGTGGCATTTTCAGTGGCACTAGTGGATGTAGTTTGGGAAGCTGCAGAAGAAGTATTAGTGAGACTAATAAGCATAATGTCAGTGTCAAAGGCAGGATTCCAGGTTTCAGTAGTGGCACCTGAGGTAATGGTCTGTCCTGCAGCAAAATTCTTATAAGGCAGTTTTGTTTCATCAAACATAACATGTCTTGACACAAAAATTTTGTTGCTTGATAAATCCAAACACAAATATGCACTTTGATTTTTGGAATAACCAATGAAAACGCATGGTCTAGACTTTGCCTCCATTTTGTGTTGAGTATAAGGTTTCAACCAAGGGTAACACAAACAACCAAACACTTTGAGTTTTTCAAAATTTGGTTCTTGTTGGAAAAGCTTTTGAAAAGGACTTTGATTTCCCAAAATTTTAGTTGGCATTCTGTTTAAAAGATAGACAACAGTAGAAAAAACATAAGGCCAGTATTTTAGAGGCATAGATGCATGATGCATGAGAGTCAAACCTTTTTCAACAATCGATCTGTGTTTTTTTTCCACAATTGCATTATGTTGAGGTGTGTGAGGAGGTGTTTGGAGATGTTGTATGCCAAGATCGGAGAAAAAACCTTTGAGTTTTTCAAGTTCACCTCCACAGTCTGAGAAAATGGTTACAATCTTTGTTTTGAAATAATTCTCAACAAGACTTTTAAATTTTGGGAACAGAAGATAGACATTAGATTTGAACTTCATGGGATAAAACCAAGTGTATTGTGTGAACAAGTCAACAAATGCCACATAATATTTAAAACCTTGATCAGATGTGATCCTTGCAGGACCCCATACATCAGTGTAAATAACATCTAAAAGACCTCTACTAGTGACACTAGAGGTGGAAAAAGGTAAACGATGACTCTTATTGCAAGAACATGCATTACAGGAGCTGAAATGCTTATTTGATGAACAAGGTAATGAAAATGAATTTAAAACAGAATGCAAAGTAGTAGAATTAGGATGCCCGAGCCTTTGGTGCCATGTTTCAAGATCGGTTTTAGTGCCTATCATTGCCAATGCTTTTGGTTCAAATATTGGTGGATTGTTGTTGGAGAAATAGTAGAGTCCTCCTCTATTCAGGCCGTGTGCCACTGGCTCCTTTGTGTGCAAGTCCTTCACAAAAAAATTTTTAGAAAAAAATTCAACAGAAACATCATTAGATTCAGTGAGTTTAGAAACCGAAAGTAGATTGGATTTGGATGAGGGACACAAAGAACATCATCTAATAACAAATGGTGAGTAGAAAGGGTAATTTTTGTTGAACCAGTGTGAGAAATTTTGAAACCTGTGCCATCACCAATAAGAAGATTATCTGGACCAGCATATTCTTGAGCAAACTGGAGGTTTTGAAAATTGTTGGTGACATGATGATTTGCACCAGAGTCAACAAGCCACCCTGCAGGAGATTTAGTGGTGCTTACATTTGCAGCTGGAACTGTTCCTTTAGGCCTGATTTGGTAGCAAGTTTTCGCTGAATGTCCTGACTTTTCACAGAATTGACAGACTATTCTTTTGCTAGTGGGATTAGCAAAGGAATATTGCTTAGTGGGACTAAAATTACCTCTTCTTTGCTGCCAACGCCTTGCATTGTTTCTGGTGGCATACTGAGCAGTGGGAATATTGAAGTCAGAATTTCCTTGCTGCTTTTTCAAAGCCTCTTCATAATCTACAAACTTGTCCATAAGTTCCTCACACGAGATGTAAGACTCTCGAACTCGAATACCAGCTGCCAGTTCCTTGTATTCTGAGCCAACATCATTTAGAGCATGAATAACTAGCTCATCCTCACATATATCAGTGTTGATTAATGCCAATTCATCAACTGTGCATCGCAGAGTTTGAAAATACTCAGATATAGACTTGGTGCCTCTTGGTGCAGTTAATTTTTCCCTTAAGGCCATCATCCTTGACCTTGACTTGTTAGCATAAAGCTTGTTTAGTTTCTCCCAAGCAACATGAGAAGAAGTCGCTGATGCAATATGATTGACAACAGTCTCTGTTGAAGAGGCTATCATGCCATGAAGTAATAATCGATCTTGCCTGAGCCAATGCTCGAAGGCTGGATTAGGAATCATCTCATCAGTGGTTCCTGTTTTCAATATTTGCTGTGGTGGAGATGCTTTCGAGCCATCTATGTAACCAAGCAGATCAAATCCTATCAAGAGAGACTGAAATTGAGTCCTCCAGGATGGAAAATTTGTTGCTGTCAGCTTAATGGGAAGATGTGCTGCAGCGTTGATGGTAAACAATGGTAGATTCTGGCTGGAAACAAGAGAGCCAGATGCTGATGTGACTGAATTTGCGGAAGACATAGTGAGACTAGAAGATCTGAGGAGAAGAAAGAGAGAGCGGGAGGAGGGTGGGAAGAATAAAAACCCTAGAAAAGAAAAAGAGACTCGTTAGAGTTTTTGAGCTCTTGATACCATAAAAATTTGAGAGAACAGAAGTAATTTGGGTAAAAAGTATTCTATATTCTTTGTATTGAATTGTAGTATTTATAGTAATGGCTTTCCTTAAAGATAAGGATCAGTTACATTTGAAAATATACAGCTAAGTATAAGGGAAAATATTCAAAGTAGAGATTTATCCTATCTATTTGTTGAATTTGAATCTTCTGTTGGATTTGAAATCCTATTTCCTCCATTAGTCTTCTTATCAGTTCATAAAGTTGTGCTTTCTCAAACATTCAATTGAACATTGGCTAAATAGCTACTTTGCCCTCTGAACTTTGCAAATTTATATCCCGAACTTTAAATTAAGCCAACTTCCCCATTGATTTTAAAAAACCACACCAATCTACCCTTAATGTGACGACCGCCGTTAGTCACGTGATGGCACGTGACTAACGGCACCGTTAAAACCCATTTTATATGATTACATGGCAATTTTTGGTTGACATGTAAAATCTATGTCAACAACATGTGGGCCGCTTGGTGGGAAAAATAAAAATCCCTCCCAAAAAAAGAAAATAGAAAATAGAAACTAAAAAAAAAGAAAATAAAGTAAAAACAAACAAACAAACCCAATCGAAATGGAAAGGGTTGCAGTAGCAGCATGAACAAAATTACAACTGTAGAATAAGATCTTTGGAATTTCATTGTTGAGGAGATTAATCATTCATGTGTAATTTTTAGATCAAAGCATCTAATCAGTCCCTGTACTATTAGAAAATGATCAATTTAGTCCATCAATTACTAAATTTGTCAATTTAGTCCCTCTATTATTGAGAATGCGAAATTTTAGTTTGATTTTAAACAGGCCGTCAAATTTGTTGACGTGGCCGTTAACATTACTTTACCCTTCTAAGATGGATGACGTGGCCCAATCAGAGCATGACACATGGAAATTAATTTTTTATTAAAAAAAGAGAAAAATATTTTTTTTTGAAATTTTAATTTATAATTTTTATTTCCTTTAATAATTAAATTACTAAATAAACTGAATAATAAAAAAATCTCTCACTCAAAACCCTCGACAGTCCCTCTCACTTTCCACTTTTAGCCCCAAAACAGCCGAGAAGCTCCACCCTCTTTCCTCAAAATTTTCAAACCAGTCACCATTGTTGTCCATGTCTTGAACCCATATTTGTAAATTGACAAAACCTAAACCATTGAAGATGGGAAAACACGCTGAGGAAGATGAAAGCAGAGTAAAGAAGAAAGAGATGGTACAAAAGGCGACGAAAAACCCCCATAATCAAACAGATGATTTGAGTATTGAAGGTTAGTGCGCTCTTTTGGGTATAAATAATTGGGTATTTTGTTGAGATAATGATTGATTAAGGGTTAAATTAATCAATTGATTAGTGAAAATATAAAGTGGTTTAGGGTAAAAACGCGGTTATTGTTCACTCTAAAATTGCATGGATTATTGTTTAGGCTGAAAATTCCATGAAGATGATCTTTATTTAGTTTTGGGGTTTAGGGATTTAGACAAAGTTTGCTCTATTTAAACGTATTTTTTCAGTTTGTGTTTGTATGTTTGTTTTTTAAATTTTGTGAAAACTGAGTTTTAAACCTAAACTGTGTTTGTTTTACTACATCAATTGAAATGGTAATGGCTGAATTTAAAGTGATATTACATCATCGTGGAAGCTTTGTAGAAGGGGCTAGTCTGGCTTATGTTAATGGGAAAACAAAGGTTTTTCCATGGTATGATATTGATAAGTTATGTATGTGGACTTTATATTCATTACAAGATCTTTAGCTCATAAACTAAAGATATCAAAGGCTTAAGATATTGTCATGTAGGAGGGTCTTTAGACACTGATTTGAAGGTTTTGAAGGATGCTCACAGTGTAGCAGACTTAACTAGTCTATTAGAAAAGTATAAGGCAATTGATGCATATGTTGAGCATGCAAAAAGATGGTGAAGTTGGGCTAGATTGTGCTTATGTGCCACTGCCAGTAGGATTCAAGGGTGTTGATGATGAAGATGTAGTTCGGTGCCTTGATGATGATGAACTGCATAATGAAGACAATGATTCTAATGATAGTGGTGGTAGTAGTAGTAGTAGTAGTGATGATGATGGTTTTGATAAAAAAGCACAAGAGGAAGATGCACAAGTTGAGATTGAGTTGAGACAGTGAGGATGGTAATGACGAGTTAGCAACATCAAGGGGCATCAACAAGAGAGGGTTAACTGTGGAAAGAAGGCTTACAGAGGCAGTTGAGCAGCTTGAAGTTGAAGTTGAAGTTGAAGTTCAATAGGTTGAAGTTGATGTAGTGGGATCAGCAAGGCCAAGGGGTTATAAGGTGAAAAGTGAAGTTTGAACCGGCTCCTAAAGTGCAAGGAAGGAAAAAAAATAGAAGATGGTCCAAGCCAAACTGGAGAAATTGCTGGTGATGGGCCTGATAGTGAGGCCTTTGATTCATCTGACCCATATGACTGGATTTCTACTGATGATGATATTGATGTTGGTGATGCTCAAAGGGCCAAGTCGAGTGGGCTTAATTTCAGACCCAATGAAGGCAAAACACAAATGTTTTCAAATCAAATTTTTGTTGGGCGAGATCATTTCAAATTTGCATTCAAGGATTTCTTTTTGGAGAATCAGTTTACCCTTGTGTACAAGAAGAATGACAACCAAAGGGTTCAGGCCAAGTATACAACAAAAGGATGTGAATGGGAGATTTTATGCTCTTTGCATTGGAATGACAACTCTTGAAGGGTCAAGACATTTCACTCCAAGCACTCTTGCTTACCTACAAGCATAAACAAGAGGTCACTGCGAAGCTAATTACTAAGAAGTTAAATGATGAGATAACTCAGATGCCATTCTTGAAGGGAAAGCATATTAGGGAGTTAGTGCACCAAAAGTTTTGTCTTTATATTGATTATTGTAAAGCTAGGAGAGCTAAGGCAATTGTCATGAAAAAAATTAGCTGTACAATATCAATAGGAGTTTGAGAAGTTGAGGGAGTATGCTGTTGAGCTAGTTCACACAAATCCTGGAACTACAACCCATATTGAGGTAGATAGGGACAATGAAGAAGGAAAACCAGTCTTTTACAGAATGTACATATTTCTTGGAGCTTTGAGGGAAAACTTCCTACAAGGATGCAGGCACATGATTAGACTTGATGGATGTTTCCTAAAGGGCTTAGTTAAAGGCCAAGTTCTAGTTGCAATTGGCCGAAATGTGAACAACCAAATGTTCCAAATTGCATGGGTTATTATTATAGGACAAGAGAACACAGATCATTTGAAATGGGAACTTGATCTGTTGGTTATTGATGGGTGTGGCATGACAGTTATATTGACCAGGCAAAAGGTAATCTCATGTACCCTTTATTAATTATTAATTATTTATGCAAATATAGTATAGTTGTTAATTAGGGTGTTTTATTCTGTAAATGTAGGGTTTACTAAGGGAGCAAAGAATGTGTGCAAGGCACATATATGCTAGGTTTGGTAAGCATTTGGCGATGATGAAGTGAAAATCCTTTTCTGGAGGTGTGCTAGAACAACAAATGTGCTTGAGTTTAGGAAACTGATGAATGAGCTTAAAGTAAAGAATGAAGCTGCTCATGACTATTTAGAAGCACATTGGGATCTTGTTAATTGGTCTTTAGCCCTTGCTTCTAAAATTTATAAATGTAATGTCATTGACAACAATATATATGGTCGAGACATTCAATGGTGTTATCTTAGATGTTAGGAGGAAGCCAATTATATCAATGCTAGAGGATATTAAGGTGTATGTTATGAGAAAAATAGTTAGAGATATGCAGTATGGATTGAGTTGGAAAGGTGGTTATGGGCCTAGAATATAGACTAGAATGGGGAAACCGCTATAAGGTTTTTTATGAGAATGCAGACACACAAACCAATGAGGCTTATGTTGTTTCTTTGACAAATAGAACATGTGGTTGTAGATTGTAGGATGCATGTGGAGTGCCATGTCATCATGCATTGGCTGCAATTTCATTTGAAAGAAAAAATCCACCTGATTTTATTGATGATTTTTTTAAGAAATCAACATATTTGAAGGCATATGAGGCTTTACTTCATCATGTGAGAGGGCCAAAGTTTTGGCCACAAAGGGATCTTGATGAAGTACCCTCCACCTCTGAGGAAGACTAAAGGTAGAAGGAAAACAGAGAGGACCAGGGAGCCACTTGAAGGAAAAAAGAAAACAAAAATGTCAAGAATAGGGAGGAAGATGAAATGTAGCCTCTGTAAGCAAACAAGACATAATTCCCGTAGATGCCCACTGAACCCAATTTCTTCTCAGCAGGTATTTTATGATTGTTTATATGGTATTCTGTTTGGCATTTAATGTACAAAAACTAAGCAAACTATGTTCTATGATTTTGATAAGAATGTTGGGGCAAATAAGAGGAAAACAAATCCAAGCAAGGCAGCAAAATAAAATGCAGTCTATAATGTGAGTATTTCATTTTTTTGGCCAATTTCATTTTAAAGAGGTTATAACTAGTTAGGTTTGGAGTCATTGAATTTTTTTTTTTTTTTTGCCCAAAAGGTTTGGAGTAATGGTTAATAATAACTATTTTGACAACCTTGGAAAGAAAACCAATTGATAGTTGGAAGACCCGTGGGTAGGCCAAAGAAGTACTTCAATGCAAGCAAGTTCAAGGTAAGTAAATATGCACCCATTTTTTGTTTGAATGATACTAACTATGCACTGCATTTGTAATGATACTAACTATTACAATGTCCTTAACTTGATCAGTATGTCCTTAACTCGAAAGGTATTTTATGATTGGTTATATAATCTCCCATGAAGTTTCAAGTAGTCAGCCAAGGACCGAAGGCAATGCACCAAGCCAAAATCTAGATTCTGCATTCCCAACTCAAAAGAGTATGAAGACAGCCAGCACACTGCTGTGGATTTTGTTCTAACTAAGATTCTAGAGTTCCAACTTATTACAATAGAAATTTTGTTCAAACAGCTATGGAGAGAGTATTGAACATCTTTTTGTCTTTAAAATAGATTGCTATTGATGTAATGTGAATTGTTTAATGTTTGAGGGAATTATGTTGGGAACCTTTAATTGATGTAATATGAATTGGTCTTTTAATTGATATAATATGAATTGGTCTTTTGTAATAGTTGCTGCAATTTGACTAAAATCAAATGATGACCATATTATAAAATTTCAATTTCATTTCTCATTGGCATTAATTCACATTCGACATGCTACATTTTGGCTCAATTTTATGCTAATGCTAGCTTACCATATTGATGCCCTCCAGGCACCCTATTACAGTAGGAACTAAACATATAACCCACTACAAATAGTCATGCCCAAACCCTAAACATTTTTTTGCTACATCTTTTACCTAGGCTGTTATTTGCACCTTGTAATGCCTTTGCAAAATCTCAACCGCAGCTCTCAATGTTGCATTGTCACAAAGTAAATCATATATTTTACCCCTTTTCCCTTGCCTCAATGCATCAACTTCAGCTACTATTGTTCTCTTTTGGGCTCTTAATTTGGCATTCTCATTCCAAATCTGTTTGTTCAAATCCCTTAGTTGCTTTAATACTTTTTGAGCTTTTGTATCCTCTACCGGACCGTCGTGCCACCTGAAAAAATCGCACCCACCTGTTGACTCCATGTGTTTTTTATGATAAAAAAACATTCTATTTATTAGTGAGACTAACCAAGCTATCTAGTATGCAGTGATAACTTGAGTATTGTAATTAAAGAAAGGTTATGCGCAAACCAATCCATATAAAGCTCAATATCACAGAGAAAGCATAGTAAAGAAAGCTCCTACAAGAAAGCACAAGTAAATGGAGATTGAGGAAGGCTTAGTTCATGACATCAAGATAGAAGCTAATCTTTGTAGGACTAACGCCTGAAGCAGAAGCTAGAAGATACAAGTCAGCAAAACTAAGGCATTTACTAGAATTTGACTTAATGCCAGCAATCGGAAGCATTCATTAGTGAGACTACTGGAAACTGTCAGCCAGTCAGAATTTACAGCGCTAGAAAACGACAAGAATAACAACTAGTTTTTCAAACGGCTAGTTTTTGGCAGATTCAGTATATAAGACTTTAAATGACCGTTGGAGGTTAGACTTGACCATTCAATAACTCTAAAGAAAGCATTAACTCTCTAGAATCTCTACCAAGTTGTTCTACACTCTATTCTTTTGATTTAGCTTGGTTTTGCAAGATTATTCTTAAGCTTATTCTTTGTAAATCTTGCTTAGAGCTTACTTTGTGTATTTAGATCATTTAGGATCAGTTTACACACTCTTCAAACAAAATATGCTTGGTTGTAATCAGTTTGGTGAAGCACTTGTGTGAGCTTGGAAAAGCTTGGTGTGTAACAAGCTTGTGTGAAACTTGGTTGTTGTAACGGCTTGGTGTAGGCCTGTAACTACATCGGATTAGTGGATTGGTTGAAATTCTTGATGGGAAGAGCCAAGGTAGAGGACGTATGATACGAATCTAGTTGTATTAGATTCACATCCACCTTTGAGACCTGTCATAGATCAATTTGACAACTTCAATTCCTAGACCTGTATGTAGATCGATAATCCTAACCTAGCCTTCTTCTTCGTTCGTCGCCTTGAGATGGATAATTAGACCTGCAATTATCAACTTAAGAACACAAGATTCACAAACAATTAAGCAATCACTACCTAATTGTTTGCTAGGACTCTACAAGATTGAAGAACCCTAAGTATGCTCAAACTAGAACAATGAAGCTAAGATAATCAATTGGGTGAATAAACCTCAATCTTTATTGAAAACTTAATTGTGTTTACAAGAGACATTGATCCCCTTATATAGGCATAGGGAAAACGAAATTGACCTAATCCTAAAAGGGTTTGGGCGGCTATAAAGCCTTACAAGCCCAAAAATAAAGACAAGGAAAACTAATCCAAGTCCAACTAAGAAAAATAAATAACAAAGCATAATTAAACAAGGATTGGACTTAGTCAAACAAGGCTCAATCCAATGTCATCTAAACATAATAATAAACTCATCTAAGAAAGAATAAGACCCTTGTATAGCCAAATAGATGAAATAGCGAATCTGGTCTGACCCATGCATGGGTACCCCGAGCCACCCCAAGCAAGGGCTAGTGCAGAAAATTTGTATCAATAGCAAGCAAAGTGATTGGTGTTTTCTTGCTGAAATCATCTTCAAATGTCTTCAATGAATCTTCAATGGTCTTCATATCATCAAGATGAGTTCGAACAAGGCCTAATAATGCATCCTTGAATCTCTTAGCTCTTGCTCTTGTTATCGGACTAATAGGCATCTTCAATAGATCAAATGACATCTTCTTGGTGCTTGGAACATGTTGTGCGATATCACCATCATCTTCATGCTTGTCCATGCTTCCTTGCAGCCCATGTACATCCTCTCCATGATCTCCATTGGGTTCTCCAAATCCATGATAAGATCTTGGCGCATCATCCCCTCCCCGTTGAAAAGGATTTGTCCTCAAATCTGCATCATTATCAAACAAAGATAAATCTGCAACATTAAAGGTAGCACTTACATTACCATATTCACTAGGAAGATCTAGCTTGTAGGCATTGTTGTTAATCCTCTCCAACACTTGGAATGGACCATCTCCACGGGGTAGCAACTTAGACTTCCTCTTTTCAATTCCTTCCTTAGATACAACCAAACCCAATCTCCAGGTTCAAAAATAACCTTTTTGCGCCCTTTGTTAGCAATCTTCATGTAGTATTGTGTTTTCTTCTCAATTTGAGCTCTAACCTTCTCATGAAGATCCTTAACATAATCGGCCCTCCTTTTGCCATCCATGTCAACTTGCACACTCAAAGGTAAACTCAACAAATCCAAAGGAGTTAAAGGATTAAAACCATTCACAATTTCAAAAGGTGAATAACCAGTAGTACTATGTATGCTTCTATTATATGCAAATTCAACATGTGGCAAACATTCCTCCCAAGTTCTTAAGTTCTTAATTAAAGCTCTAAGTAAGGTAGATAAAGTCCTATTAACAACTTCAGTTTGGCAATCGGTTTGAAGATGACAAGCTATTGAAAACATCAACTTAGTACCTAACTTAGCCCATAAAGTTCTCCAAAAGTGACTTAAGAACTTAGCATCTTTATCAGAAACAATGGTTCTAGGCATTCCATGCAATCTAACAATTTCCCTAAAGAACAAGTTAGCTACATTAATGGCATCATCAGTTTTAGTACATGCAATAAAGTGTGCCATCTTAGAAAACCTATCTACCACAACAAATACAGAATCTTTACCTCTCCTAGAACGAGGCAAACCTAACACAAAATCCATGCTAATGTGTGTCCATGGTTCATGAGGAATAGGCAAAGGTGTATACAATCCATGAGGTTTTGATGTAGATTTAGCTTGCAAACAAACAATGCAACTAGAAACATGCTTTCCTACATCATATCGCATCTTAGGCCAAAAGAAGTGTTCATGCAATATCTCATATGTTCTATCAACTCCAAAGTGACCCATTAATCCTCCCTCATGCGATTCCTTTATAAGCACATAAGGCAAAGAACTAGAAGGAACACATAATCTAGATTCTTTAAACAAAAATCCATCATGCTTATAATACTTTCCAAATACAGAATTTTCACATGCTTTAAAGATATCACCAAAGTAAGCATCACTAGCATACAAATCCTTGATGTACTCAAATCCTAGAAATTTAGAATCAAGCATGGAAAGTAACACATACCTCCTTGACAAAGCATCAACCACAACATTCTCCTTATAATTTGGCAATGTAAGGATAGGTAACCCACCATTCATGTCAACCTTCTTGTAGTGTACTGTAGGCCACAAGTAGTGTTGCCATCTCATTATAATCTTGGCATAAATTGGATAGTTTAATGCAACCCCATTCAACTTCTCACAAAAGTACGCTACGGGCTTTCCTCTTTGCATCAAAACAACTCCAATTCCTACAAAACCACTTAAAAGAGATACAATATTGCTTGGAATATCTCCAGCCAAGTTGTTAGTACCCAATAGTGTATTTCGAAACAAGAGTAAGATCAAAACAGAATTATCATGCAAAACACTCTTAATCTCACTTTTAGTAGCTAACATACATTCTTTAACAACTTCCCTAGAAATCTCTTTCTTTTCATCCAAAACAGTCCTATTTTCAATGCTTGATCAACCAAAACAGATTTGTTTTCATCACAATTAGCATCCAAAACATATTTGGTTTCATCACAAACAACACCTAAAACAGATTTAGTGCCATCGCAAACAACACTCAAATTAGGTCTAGTATCATCGCAAACAACATCTAAAAAACTCTTAGCAACTAAGGTTGTTTTATCATCAAAACAATCATCAATTTTAGGTTCGGATTTACTCTTTTCTTTAGCCCTAAATTCAGCATCCAATTTAGCAAAATCATCCCTCAATTTCAATTGATCTTTTAAAGCTTCTTGAGGTGATAAAGAAACTAAAGTAACAGGCATCTTACCACACTTGAAAGAGTACTTGTTAGTCTTACCATCATGTCTCACCTTGTTGTCATATTGCCAAGGCTTCCCACGCAAAACATGACAAGCTCGCATTGGTAGCACATCGCACAAAACATCCTCTTTGTACCTGCCCAAAGAAAGAGTAACCAAAACTTGTTTGTTAACCCTATTTTCTTCTCTATCATTGAACCAACCTAAGCTATAGGGTTTAAGATGTTTAGAAGTAGGTAGTTGTAACTCTTTCATCGAATAATCACTAACTATGTTTGTACAACTCTCACCATCAATGATCACACTACTAGGTTTACCATTCGCATAACATCTACTGTGAAACAAATTCTCCCTTTGAACATCCCCTTTCACATAAGCACTCAAAGTTCTCCTAGCAACCAAACTAAGTGGAGCTAACTCATCACCATCATCAATTGCAGCCCCATCATCGTCCCTTTCATTATCACCATCCCCACTAGAATCTAAGCTAAAATCACTCTCCTTTTCATTCAAAAGCTCATCATGCTCATTAGAATTCAACACCTTCTTATTAACACAATCCTGAGCATAATGACCAAATCCTTGACACTCTAAGCACTTAATGTGAGTCTTAGATGATGATATTGAAGAATCCTTACTTTCAGGTTTAGGACTTACAAACTCCTTTTTCACACTCTCCTTTTCCTTGGATGGAATTCTTTCATCTTGCTTGTAAGGAGTTTTCCATGAGCTACTAGATGATGTGTAACTCTCTTTTACTTGTTGCATTTTATTAATCAAGGTGTCCATCTGTTGCACCATACTTTGCAACGCATTGGCCAAGTCGGCCTGATTAACTTTATCTCCCATTGTGTCTACACAAAAGAAAAGTTAGTAGCAAAAAATCCTCACAGTGTGTGTGTATACCTTGTTGTGCTCTCGTGTTTGCACACAAAACTAGGTGGATTGGCAGTCCTCTAAGATCTCTTAATGATCTCACACAAATCTGCCTTTTACTTCATTTTAACTTCAATAGGCCTAATAAGAGCAACTTGTAAGAGTAACTTCTTTCTTCTCGTGACCTACTTGAGGAACAAACAATTAGGAGCAAAAACTTATGTGAATCAAAAGTAAGTGTTCTCAAAACCAAACCAAACCAATTTGTAGCACCCTTGTGTCGATGTGAGTAATCCAAATTTGTTGCACAAAATCACAATCAAACAACACAAATCGCAATATCCAAATAATCAAGAACCCTAGTTTACCACTTGAATCCTATTTTGTACCACTTGAATCTAATAGGGTTCCAACCTGAAATTCTTCAAATTAAACCTTCAATTACAGCAAAAGCAACCCAAGATACTCAAACAAACAATCAATTTCACTCAATTCCTTTCAATTAGGGCTAATTGCAACAAATTAGATCAATTGCACAATCAAAAACCCTAATCCCCAAATAACCTAGATAAGAAACCCTAAAATTGCGATATCACTACAAATTTTTTTTTTTGAATTTTTCAATATTTTTCCTAGAAAAATCACAATAAAAGAACTCTAAATATAAAATTTCAAAGCTTTCTAACCACTAACGAATCCAGAACAAAAATCACAAGTTTCTGGTCGATTTTTTTTTTGATATTTTTCTATATAACCTTGATGTATGAGGACTCCAAATCTGAAATTTCAAAGCAATCAGAGTTATAATGAATCCACAATAAAATTCACAAGTTTCTGATTTTTTTGATTTTCAGCTAGATGGATGAAGATGGAACTAGAACTTGATGAATGATAAATAAAAGGATAGATTTACCTATTGAAGATGACAACCTTAGCTCTAATACCAATTGATACGAATCTAGTTGTATTAGATTCAAATCCACCTTTGAGACCTTCCAAAGATCAATTTGACAACTTCAACCTAGACTTGTATATAGATCGATAATCCTAACCTAGCCTTCTTCTTCGTTCGTCGCCTTGAGATGGATAATTAGACCTGCAATTATCAACCTAAGAACACAAGATTCACAAACAATTAAACAATCACAACCTAATTGTTTGCTATGACTCTACAAGATTGAAGAACCCTAAGTATGCTCAAACTAGAACAATGAAGCTAAGATAATCAATTGGTGAATAAATCTCAAATCTTTATTGAAAACTTAACTTGTGTTTACAAGAGACATTGATCCCCATATATAGGCATAGGGAAAATTAAATTGACCTAATCCTAAAAGGGTTTGGGCGGCTATAAGGCCTTACAAGCCCAAAAATAAAGACAAAGAAAGCTAATCCAAGTCCAACTGGGAAAAATAAATAACAAAGCATAATTAAACAAGGATTGGACTTAGTCAAATAAGGCCCAATCCAATGTCATCTAAACATAATAATAAGCTAATCTAAGATAGAATAAGACCCTTATATGGCCAAATAGATGAAATAACAAATCTGGTCCGACCCATGCATGGGGTACCCCGAGTCACCCCAAGCAAGGGCTAGTGCAGAAAATTTATATCAATAGCAAGCAAAGTGATTGGTGTTTTCTTGCTAAAATCATCTTCTGTCTTCAATGAATCTTCAATGGTCTTCATATCATCTAGATGAGTTAGAACAAGGCCTAATAATGCATCCATGAATCTCTTAGCTCTTGCTCTTGTCATCGGACCAATAGGCATCTTCAATGGATCAAATGGCATCTTCTTGGTGCTTGGAACATGTTGTGCGATATCACCATCATCTTCATGCTTGTCCATGCTTCCTTGCAGACCATGTAGATCCTCTCCATGATCTCCATTGTGTTCTCCAAATCCATGATAAGCTCTTAGCGCATCAACGTAGATCAAGAGGACCGAACCTCTATAAATCATTGTGTAAAGCTAAGATATCTCTAATCCTTTATAGTTATTTTGCCTTTGAAGCTTTTATTTCATGCCATCTTCATACTCCTACTCATGTTATATTTCTGATACTTTCTACTTGATAATTGACTCTTTCTGTCATATTCATTTATTGCATATCTGAGTTGCTTTCTGCTTTGTCTAGTTTTTCATTGATCCCACTATCTGCGCTATATACTCTGGTCACACTAACGCTCTGTCTTGCAGAATAGTTATTTACACTAGAAAAGATTTTTAAAGTGGGCTATTCACCCCCCCCTAACACCACATACAGGACCAACACCACCATGCTCATACTACCCATAACCATAAAACCTCTGACCAATGATGTTATTCTTCAAAGAAACTCGCCTTTGAGACTTTAACCTACAATAACAGAAGATAGGCGCACCATAATCAAAGGGATCTTGCAGATTTGAATTCATTGTTGCATGATTCAATATAAAGGTTTTAAACAAAAACAAAAAAAAATAGGGGCTGAGAAAAGTGAAGAAGAAATAAAGAGGGAAAATGCCGAAGAGCGGGAGAGAGAAGATATAAAGAAGTAAACTTCTGCTTTTGTGGGGCCCACTTTTATTATTTTAATTATTAAAGAAATTAAAAATTATAAATCAAAATTTTAAAAAAGAAGAAGATATTTTCTCGTTTTTGAATAAAAAAATAATTTCACATGGCATGCTCTGATTGGGCCACGTCATCCATCTAAGAAGGGTAAAGTAACGTTAACAACCATGTCAGCAAATTTGACGATCCCGTTTAAAATTGGACTAAAATTTCTCATTCTCAAGAGTAGAGGGACTAAATTGACAGATTAAGTAATGGATGACTAAATTGATCTTTTTCTAATAGTACAGGGACTAATCAGATACTTTGACCTAATTTTTAATATTCCAATATTCAAACTCTTTTTTTTCTCTCCAGATTAGAATTCTCCACCTCCAGTCTACTCCCAATAAGAATCAAACTCATAACTAAGTCAAAGCTGTTGGTGAGGTGGGTTGGTCATGAAACTAGAAAAATTAACAACTCCTTTTACTGTAAAATTCACTTTTCTTACCCATGAGTGATTTCTTTTTGGCAAAACATAAAACCCAATAGTGTTTTGAATCTTTTAATTTTTATATGAATACAAATAGAAAAATTCCTAAAAGATTTAAAAGGAACTTAAGTGAATAGATTTAATCGAGAAAGGAAGAGAATTAAATTGGTTTGGAAAACTTAACAACATTGAAGAATGAAAATAAAATCATTCTAAACAAACTGAACAGCATGAAGAGAATGCAAAGACAAAAGAGATGTTCGTTCTAAGTTCTAACCTCACGCTTCTAACTTTCATCATGTTTTGACTCCTTTTAGGGGTTTTTGCTTGGGTTGTTTTTAGACAAATCAAAACACTGGAGAGAGAGATTTTGGCAAGAAGAACAACATATTAAGCAACTAGGCTCATTATACGATAATTGTGGCCGAGATCGGAATTCGAAAAATGCGGGATTTATTGTTTCATTTGGCTAAGATTCCAATAGTTTGGAGAAGATTTGGCCTTGGGGAGAGAGAGAGAGAGAGAGAGAGAGGAGGAGAGAGAGAGAGAGA
>AWWV01015195.1:0-10604 GCA_001974805.1 Corchorus capsularis
CACCGTCAGTGGAGTTTAGCAGACTATACAAGCAGGTCCTGGAGGGTGACATGTGTCCCTTAAGGACTAGATTGAAATAGGGGGTTGCTAAATACCGCCCTAGTTTTGCTATTCACCGCCCCATTTTTTACACTTTTGCCCTTTACCCTTTGCACTTTTTACACTTTTACACTGAGCTTCCCCACTATGACGGCTCAGCCACGGCGGAGCCTCCCCAATGGGGCGGCCTTTTCATGGTGAAGTCGCCCCAGTGGGGCGGCTCCGCCGTGGTTGAGCCTCCCCAGTGGGGCGGCTTGAGCCATGGTAAGCCGCCCTCTTGGGGTGGCACGGGTCATCAGTCCTAAATTTCGTCAAAAATTGCATTTTTCTGAAATCGTCATCAAAATACGGCACATTATCGTTCATTTTTCTTAAATCGTCATCAAAATACAACACGTTAATGCTATTCTACGTTCGTGATAGTTTCAAGATTAGAAAATGAAGCAAAGGGCAAAAGCGTAAAAAATGGGGCGGTATTTAGCAATCCAGATTGAAATATTTAAAACTTGATTAATTAAAAAAAATGGACATGTGTCAACTCCACAACCCGCTTGTGGAGTCCAAAATTTACACCGTCGGTGCATCAAATAATCACCCATTAATAAAACAGTATAGTTTTTTTTTAAAAGAATAAGGATGCCTTTAGTCAGCTTTTGACTAGACCCCACAAAGTTGACATGGCAATTCCACACTGGTGAGAAATGCCATGTCAGCATTTTCAGTGTGTTTTAACAGTGTCGTTAGTCACGTGATGACGCGTGACTAAGAGCCATCACATTAAGGGGTAGATTGGCATGATATTTTAAATTCAAGGGGGAAGTTGGCTCAATTTAAAGTTCAATGGGCAATCTATCCTAAATTTATAAAATTCAAGAGGTAATCTATCCTAAATTTACAAGGTTCAGGTCAACTGGTTATTTAGCCATTGAACATTAAGCACTACAATTCAAAGACGAAAATATAGCGCACCATCTTTCTTTCTTTTGCTAAAAGAATTTGGTCAGATATGTAATAATTTAATAACCATAGATAGGAAATTGGTCAGATATGTAAGAATTTAGTAACCAGAGATAGGAAATTCATTGGTTAGTTATATATGATTATATATGATATATAAATATAAATAAATAGATGTAAGAATCGTAATAGATGCTGCTGATTTGAAATAGAACTAACCATGACAAATTCAAGCGATCGACTATCCAAGAAAATGATGAAAGATTGATTGCAGCAAAAGCAAAAGGGCTGCGACTTCACAAACTGACAAAAGTAATATATATAACGTTAAATAGCCCATTTGCCCCCTAAACTTTGTAAATTTAGGTCAGATTGTCCTCTAAACTTTAAATTATACCATTTTGCCCCCTGAACTTATAAAATCAGGCTAATCCCCCTTCACGTGACCGATTCTATTAAGTCCCATAAAATTTACTGACGTGGCAAACTCCATGAGTGTTGACGTGGAAGTACCACATGAGCGCTGGCATAAAAGTGCCACGTCAGTAAAAGTATGCCACATCTGCAAATTTTATGGGACTTAATGGAATCCGTTAGTCAACCGTCAAGTTAGGGGTAAAGTGGCCTGATTTTCCAAATTCAGTGGGTAAAGTGACACAATTTAAATATTTAATGTTCAAGGGACAATTTGGCCTAAATTTGCAAAGTTCAAAGGGCAAAAAGGCTATTTAACCATATATATATATAGTAAATAAGTTTGCAGAAAATTGATAATCGCACAATAGAACAAAATGTATTACACACAAATTAGGAGCTCAAATGTAATGTGGATATAGAAGGTACAAGTTAATAAGTGAATTTTGTATTCAAAAGAGATGTACATTGAGCCGATCAATCACTGCATAACGGTCTATGCTTTTCCCCTTCAAAAATTGAGAATACCATTTTGCAGAAAGCTTGGGATACCTTCCCAAATCCGGATCATCTAAATCTACATAATATAAGCCATAGCTTGATGCAAAGCCATCCAACACTTGAAATACATCCAAGAATGACCATGTGAAATAACCTCTTGTATTCGACCCGTTCCTTTGTAGGGAAAACCAATTACATAAAAGAAGAGAAAACCATATGTAATTGAAAGAAAATTATAAACAAACTTAATTTGAAATAAATTCAATCAAAATACCCAGCAAGATAGAGAGTACCCCTAGTAAATATTCATATTTTACTCCAATTGGCACTACAAAGATATTAATTAATAATATAAAAGGCAGCCCTAATAGAGAAATCTCAAACCTAATGGTAAGGAAAGAAGAAATAATTTATCTGATGGCATACATACACTTTAATTCTAGTGCCATATCTGCCATAACATCTCTGTCTTCCATCTCTAAGCTGCTAGGGTAATCTTTAACATATACGGAGACGTAATAGTTTAGACCAATGAAGTCAAATGAACCTTTGACCTTCTTGGATTCAAAATTGGTGAATGTTGGCATCCTTGAACCAGCATTTTTCTTCATTGAGATAGGGTAGTCTCCATATACCAGGGGATGCATAAACCTGAAATATTGAAGAAAAAAACTAAGTACGCCAATGAACATAAAAGAGATTGATGCTGCAATCAGTGACAATTATTTTGAAAATGATTCAAGGCAAGTAATTTTGATAGAGCTGTGTCTTACCAACCGATGTAGAAATTATTGGCTCTTTGAGCAGCAATCATGTCTTCCTTTGTGTTTGTTAAAGGAACAAACATCCTAAAAGTAAACAAAAGAAACCCAGTTGTTTGTTTAACAATAAACATCCTAAAAGTAGTTTGTCCATCCAATTAAGTAAGACTGCTCCAAAAACACAAATAGGTTGGTATTAGCCTGATTTATGATGAAACAAAGGCTCTGGCCTTTACTGATTAATTCATTAATGAGATTGTTGTAATATTGCAAGCCCTTTGTATTGACAGGACCTCTTCCATCTGAAGACAAAAGGACAAATTAGCACTTGAATTGCAAAACAGAAAATTGAATCTATCATGTTGGTTAAATTGAGCACTGATGATGTGCCCTACTTGGAATGAGTCTTGACCATGAAATGGAAAATCTGTAGGCATCCAGGCCTGTGTCTGCCATAAGTTGAATATCTTCCTGCAACAGACTCATAACCTCATCATTGATCTTTTTTCATATATGGTAGATACCTTTCTCAATATACATATATCTGATATAAAACCAAATGCGATCCAATATTTTTGACTCAGAAATTCTTTTAATAATTGAGAGAGAAAGATTGATTGAGCTTGGACTGGTCAGTTGACACAACACGAACAAAGAAATACCATATTTGAAGCTTGGCCATCACACAGGGCTTCTTACACACACTTGTAAAAGGGAAAAAAGAAAAAGATCATGAAAGTTCTATTCAAAGGTTCAAAGCAAGTTAGTGAGCATTTTTACTGCTAATACTTTTCTAGGTGCCAGTTGTGATTCCACTGCTTAACTTGTTGTTCCTAGTAGAGGAAATTGCTTATTTGTAATGGTATTACACTCTTGTGACTTTAACATATATATTCAACACTAGTTCAAAAGGAAGAAGAAAATGATTAAGATTAAATAACCTTAATTTCAATGTCTATTATTATAAGGAAAGGAGAAACATGTGCACCTTGTACTTGTGATACCCATCAGATGCTATGTCGCCATTCAGATTCCCTGAGGTGATTAATCAGTTGCATCAGATGTCAGGTCATATGAGCATATTCTATAACTCAATAAACTGATAATTGGTACAAAGGATGAGCTTGAATCTTAATAACTGTTTCAAGTTTTAGAATTCCAAGCGCAGATGGTCTCTTGCAAAGGGCATTGCAATTTGAAGAATAAAAGCATTTCCAAAAAGAAAGGAAACATTTTATTAGAAGGCTGCTTGTTTGTGAATTGTTTGTACGGAGTTTAACAGTCTATTTGTTAAACGATACAAAGTTTTGCCTAAGAACAGCCACATAATAGTAACTGGTTTAACAAATAAAATGAAAACAATCGAATGGTTTTTCTGAAAATAGAATCCAATATGGAAAAGCAATATCAAGGCAAGGAACGAGTGCGAAACCTACTAGAGTGAGCATAAGTGTCCCATATGCTTGGAGTTCTTCCATCTTCTTTAGCTGCACCTTCATGCTTTTCATTTGCAATATATGCCATTGCCAATCACAAAATTTGTATAATTAATCAGTAATATAGTTTTTCCCTATTTCAACATTGGAATGGAAAAGAAAATAATACTCTGATTATAAAGTAAGACTAGAGAGCAGAGACAGACCTGATAAGCTGAAGCTGATGCACCAAACACAAAGCCTGGTGGGAAATCATATCTGCTATATGTGTCAGCAGCGAAAACTACCAACTTTAACTGAAAAATACACAACAAGTTTAAACTGAAAACCAGCTTTGCAGCTTCCATTGTTATCACTATTAACTCAAAAAGTAGATGTTTAATTCATGTTCTTTAGCTATATTTCCATCTGTTTTAAGACAGTAGAATCAGCTCAACTTCTTTTTACTGACTGCAAACGCCATGCCAAACAAGTAACTTTCGACTCCTCCTTTTTTCCGCCTTTTGATTATGTCGTTTTCTGACCAAGCAAAGATGCCGGCAATATCTTTTCCTTCTTGTCTTTGTATATGTCTATCCTATCATTCCTATCAGTGTCCGATCATCCTAATTAATCATTGCCAAGTCGCACTCACACTCTTTGGAAATTCACATCGGCTACTAGTAGCTGTCAACCGTCATTGCTTATGTCTTACAGCAGTATTAAAGTGAAATGTTTTGTTTATTAAGAAAGGAAGGCCTGAAAAGTTGAAGTTAATGCACCAAAAGGCAAAAGGCCTGGTGGGAAGTGAAGTCATTTCCCGCTACTCCAATCGATCAAAGGCAACAGCTTAACATACTGTATAAAACATAGATTCATTTGATTTCCAATCAAAGGCAAGCATTTGTAAGTGACCAAAACTTTTTTTCGATTGATAAGAGTAGAAGAAGAAAACGGATGGTTAATGTACAAACGAAACAATTTTGTAGCTACAACTTTTTACATGTTCATCAACACAACAAACTCACTCGGGTATATTATATCTCTTCCATGGTGTCCATCTTGTATACACGCCCCAACTGATAGTTCAATAGTTCCTGCTTACCAGAAATGAGAACTTGCCTGATGAAAGCCATATGTACCTCAATAGGAGTTCATAGTAGAAACTCTTGCCTTGTTAGGGCTATTCACATGCTTAATTCCATGATGATCCAGCATTGCTTGTGAATGCTGTGGTGTCCTTGGTGTATCTTTCGTTGCATGGAGGCGTTCCATTGAAGCTAGAACATCAACCATGGACGGCCTGTTCTTGGGATCTGTATGTAGGCATTGCACCGCAAGAGCAGCAGCAGCTTGTGCGCTTTTCTTAGAGTACTGTCCCCCCAACCTTGTGTCCATTATCCTCAGTACTTTCCTATTGTCGCTTAGGAATGGTTTTGCCCAGTCCACTAGTGTATCTTCAGAAAACCCAGCTCTGTCATCGTCCATTGCCCTTCGCCCTGAAAGTAACTCCAACAGTACAACTCCAAAGCTGTATACATCGCTCTTTGGTGTCAAATGACCTGCAAGGTTTAAACTAGTTCATTAGGAGGATAGATACCTCACTCTTGAAGTCTGCTTTAAAATTTTTAATTACCCTTTCGAAATTTAGCAGTAACACAAGAAGTTCAAGAAAATTATAACGATTTTACTACTATACCAAGACAGTGCTATTGCCCCCAAAAAGTCTACTTAGAAAACAAAATACTAACAAGCCTAGTTGGACTTCCCCAAGAAATGAGTCTTGCTCTCAATCTTTCTTTATTTCTCTTTTTAGTTTTCTGTATTCTGAATGACAGAGGGGAGTTGATCCAACTCCCACAGTTGTTCTTCTAGTTTAATTAATTTCCCTATACTTGAATGTACAAATCGTTTTAAAAATGAAACAATCCGGTCCCTGGTATGATCACATGCCCACTAAATAAAGCATATTATTTTCAATAGCTCTGTGCCTCTGGCACATTTGATTTACAGGAGAAGCAGAAAGATATAGGTTCAGTGATAAAATGCTTTAATTTGGAATCTTCATAACAAAGATGTTAAAAAGCTTGGAGCCTTTGGCACATTTATTAAGTGTAACAGCATTTTCAAAATGATCTCGAGCTCGACTAAATAATGGTATGGGTGTGAAATCATTTAGAACCCTTGTCAAGCTAAATTTCAAAAAAAAAAAAAAGTATAGAAAAAGGTGATAAATTCTTCTTGGACCATCCATAAATCCTAACTTTCTCACCTAAAATCTCATCTCAAACATTTTAAGGAAAGTGCAAAAGTGGAACATGCTCAAATCCGGTATTGATTAATATAAGCTTCTCTAATAGGTAACAGTAGTAGTGAAAAGTCACATTCTATTTGGCCTTCCTTTCTTCTGCATTTCTTATGTTTCATATTTAGATTTTTCTGAGTCATAGTTAGTGACAGATAAGCATGTGTGAAAAGCTCTCTCCACTAATCATCATGGTCAGACGTTTTAAGTGAAACTCTTTCCATGGGAAAAAAGTAGATAGTATTCAAAAGAAAGTGATCCCAACCTGTTGCTACATATTCAGGGGCTGCATAACCACGAGTTCCAACAACTCTGGTTGAAACATGGGTGTTATCACCAGTTGGACCATCTCTTGCCAAGCCAAAATCTGAAAGCTTTGCATTGTAATCCTACATTAGTTTAAAACGCAACACATTAGTGATTAATTTAAATATATTTTTCAAACATCTCTGCTAAAAAACTCAATCAACAGTCAGAGTTTTGATGTGTCAGCATACCGAATCAAGGAGAATGTTGGAAGCCTTCAAATCACGGTAGATTACATTAGCATCTAAACTATGTAAAAAGGACAATCCCCTTGCAATATCCATTGCAATATGCATCCTTGTAGCCCAGGAAATTGGTTGAACTCCTTCTGAAAAAATAATTGAACAATGGTATAGCGTTAGTATAATAACAGCAAATCCTATCCTGATGAAAGAATCACACTAATCTAAAAATAGAGAACATAAACATCAAATAAAAGAAAGTCATATAATCAAAAACGCCTCCATCCGAGAAGTAAACCATATCACTCCCCAGCTACCCTGCATAAGGCTTCTGCCCGCAGGACAACTGGATTCATACTATGGTTCACCCACCTAATTTTACGAGGCATCGATGCATAGTATATGACTTAACATAACAAGAAGAAGATTAATCGAAAGAGAGTAAAGTCTGCAGAAAGAGACATGCTTACTTCTAAATAAATGATTCTCCAAACTTCCCTTTGGCATAAACTCATAAACCAAAAGTCTATTCTCATACTCTGCACAATAACCAATCAGTTTCACAAGATTTTCATGGCGAAGCTGACCCAAATAGTTAACTTCCGCCTACAAAGTTGATGGAAATGGAATCAAGAATAAATACTAACTTAAAAGATGAGAAAAGAAAAAAAAAAAAGAAAGAAAGAAAGAAAGAAATCAAGCATATAAACCAGTACATACAAGCCATTCCTTGTGGCCTTGAAAGCTTTCTGCTTTGAGTCTTTTGATAGCTACAACAATTCCAGTTCCCGGCTTGGTAGGAGCATAAGTGTTCTCATCAATCCAACCCTTAAAAACACATCCAAACCCTCCCTCTCCAAGAAGAGTTTCTGAACGGAAGCTTTTGGTGGCTTTTTGAAGATCACTAAAGGTAAAAGACTTAAGATTGCTAGAAACAGATGCATCAGGTTTTAGAGTGCTGGAAACAACAGGTGTTTGAGATTTCGATGATATGAATGCTTTGTCCAAACTTTCTAAAGGCAATTTTCCAGTGGAAGGAGTTGATTCCTGCTTTGCCTTGCTATGATTCTTTGTGCTACCTATAATAACAAAACTTAGAAGTTTAAAATTCATTGTCTTCAAAGCCATAGAAGGACATTATAAAGCACATGATATATTTATAAGCAACTTGTTATTGCATAATGCATATATTATTTTCATCCTGATATAAAACAACCATTCAAATTCATCTACACTACCTATAGTAACAAAACTTGAAAGTTTCAAAAAAAAAAGAGAAAAAATTTAATGTGTGAAAGCATACAGCTGGATTATTCTGCACTCAGATCAGATAACCATTTGACTTAAGCCAGGCAAACCGAATTAATCTTACAGTAATAATTTCACCTTATCCCAAACAAATACAAAAGAAAAGAAATCCTCCTTCAATTTCATAAATAGATTGGATGGATTAGTCATTAAACCCAAATGCATTAAAAGATTAAGATTATGCAGCAGCAAATATGCCCCACAACTCCGTCAAACTAATGTCAATTTAAGTAGCTAGAGTTCTCTTTTTGGCAAATTAGATCAATTTATGACACACTTCAAGAAGCTTATTTTCTCATGTATATCTCCATGAAATGATTGGGAATTAAATACAATACTAGAAACCATTCCAAGGTGAAAAGATAGATAGACTCACTTAAATGCATATGGTTACTTGAGAAAGAAACGCTTTAAAATAAGTATCATAGGACATCCATCTAATTGAACTCAAGGAAACTTCTTTTTTTTTCTTAAGTAGAAAGAAGAAACAGCAAGAAGTTAGTTGAATACAAGACCAATCTTTCCTCGTACAAAATTATAATATACTATATAACATAAAAGAACCGAAACCCAATCCATATATAAATGCAAAAAGCTTAAATTTACACCCCAAAGAACAAAAAGGGTTGTGAGAATAAAGATTAAAAAACAAAAAGTAGAGACAAACCTGAAAAGTTAGTGGAAGAAGCATGAGCTAACTTTGCAGGTTTAGGCCAGCAAATTCCCATGGTGGAGGAGGGAGAAGATGAGTAGAAGAAGAAATGGTCAAATCATAAAAAAGAAAAATCAGAAGAAGAATAGGGATTCTTGACGAAAATGATAACCCATTTAAAGGGCCAAAGAAAAAGTATAGAAGTAGATGAAAATAACCCAAAGTCCATGCCATTGAAAGAGGCTTTGGAATAAAAGAGTGACCCCCAAAAAAAAAAAGAGAGAGATTAAAGAAAACAGGCAGGCTGCAGCAGACAGGCGATTAAGTTTTTTTAGTCAATGGAAGGTGAAGCAATCCTACGTTGAATACTTGATAAAGTCTTGAATGGAGAAAACAAATTTGTTTTAAGTCATGTCCGTAGATAGATATATACTTATATATTTTTGGATTTTTAAAATTCTACGTTTTCATGGCCCCACCCACCAAAGAAGCAATTCTAGTTTTTGACTATTGACTTTTCCATGAATGCATTAAATTAATCTCAGCAAGCAAAGCAAACCATTGAACACGAACCTTGACCCTTTCTCACTTTGCTAACTTAACACATTCCTTTCTCAATGCCATTTTTTTTTCTTGTCTGCTTCAGATTTTAAACGTGGAGTTTTTATCCTCTAGCTTCCTCGAACATTAGAAAGATGACTTACACCTTTATCCAATCTAATCTCATTTTGTTGTACTTGTTTGGTGTAAAAATGGTTAATATTATATGTCATACTGACAAACATCTATATGTAATATCTCAGAGGAGACTTTCTTTTGTTTCCTTTGGAAGTCATTTATCACATCACAGGGGTAAACTTTTTTTAATGAAAATGAACTTAAATTAAAATTTGATGGACCCCATATATATATATATATATATAATGCATGATATTTTTAGTTTTTTCACCAAAAAATTTAAAAAAATTTATTTTCTTAACGGGTCAATAAACAAATTTTACTATTTAAAGAAAAACCCGAGTGCAAAACTTAAAGAGGATATATATCACAATATAATAAACCAAACAAAGGATATAGAAATTTAGAGATTTTGCTGCAGTGTGTTGTTCAGAGACGTAATCCAAACCAAAGGAAACCCCAATGAAACTGTGTCCAATACTAGTATCGTTCTTGATTTTCCCATATTTGAATATGGCCTCCTACATGAAAGTGAGTGTTGGTTTAACAGGTTAAAAATGGTTTTTTTTTTTTTGATACAAGGTTAAAAATGGTTTTAATTAGTTGAAAAACAAGCTTGTTGGCTTGTTGTAATTCTAAGCTTGAGTCAAGTTAAGAAGGATTGAAAAAAATGAAATCTAACTTAACAAAGATTATGAAAACCGGAAAAGAGATAACTAAAGTTCAAAGATTATTTCCTTCGCTCAAATCAGGTATTTATACATACTATACATTGGCCCGCATGCTCCGCTGCACATAGACTATCTGGATTGCTAAACATCGTCCCTGTTTTGCTAAATACCACCCCTCTTTTTACACTTTTGCCCTTTGTTCATATTTTGAACTTTCTAACAACTTTTTCAAACTCTCAATCTTCAAACCCTAAACTTCATTTCTAACAACTTCTTCAAACTTTATTTCTAACAAATCTTCAAATTCATTATCCTTCATTTTAATCATAAACTAATTAAATACTAATTAATAATAAACTAATTAGATACTAATTAAACATAAACTAATAAACTAAGTAATTTTAATTAACTAATT
>AWWV01015196.1:0-16634 GCA_001974805.1 Corchorus capsularis
CCCAGCTTGGGCGGCTCGGACATTTTCTTTTTCTTTTTTTTTAATTTTTAAATTTTTTTTGAATTTTTTTTAAAAGATTTTTTACATCAACCCACATTATCGTCCATTTCCGGAGTTCTCGGCTTATTTCACGTTAGTAATTAGCTTGAAGATTTCAGAGGATTTGAAATATTACAAAATGGAGCAAAGGGCAAAAGTGTCAAAAATTATAAAAAAGGGGGACGGTATTTAACAAAATGGGGGCGGTAAATAGCAAACCCCTAGACTATTACTAATAATCTTATAATTAATCTAGATGGATCCAAATAGATTTATGATAAATTGAATGTTCACATACATAATCAAAATTCAGTTGTTTTAACTGTTTCTAAGTTTTTTTTTTGGAAGATGTTTCTAAGTAGTATTATATACATTGCAACTGCATTTTGCATACCAACTACCCATTTACTATAGTCAATGACATCGAAGAGCACTCTTATATCTTCTCATTATCTTTACCAACAACTTTTGTTTACCAACATATCACATAAGGGTAGACCTGGCAATCCGTGTTTCGTGTCGTGTTTCGTGTCGTGTTTACATAGGGTATAAACACATATTAGGCATGACACGAACATGACACAATTAATAATCGTGTCACGAAATCCAAACACGAACACGAGACCTATTTATAAACGTTTACACGGGACACGACACGACATGACACGATTAAGCCGTGTAATAGGTCTTGACACGACACGATACGTTTGACATGTTACAATTTTTCAAATATTTCAATTAACTAAACTATATATATAATTATATATATATAATTAAAGATAATTGAATTTTTTTATAATAATTATTTGGGTATATTAGAAATTCAAAATATAAGTTATTTAAGGGTTTTAATTAGGTGTGTCTAACGTGTCGTGTAACAGGTCTTTCGTGTCATCGTGTTAACCCGTTAATTAAAGCGTGTCACTCGTGTCTTAAACGTGTTAATCGTGTCTTGACATGATTACGACACGAAACACGATAATCTTAATCGTGTCCGACACGATTCAGACACGAGACACGATAAGTCAAACACGAACACGGCTAAACGTATCTCGTGTCGACCCGTGTCGTGTCGTGTCAGAACACAAATTGCCATGTCTACATGAGGGTAAGGAGGGAAAAATATTTTCTATTTTTAGGAAAGTGGATATTAATTTGGAACATCCCAAAATATTAAGATAGACATTCAATATAGAATGCAGGGAATAGAAACATATGAGACAAAGTAAATTGCAAAGTGTTGAGGCCAAATAATATCGAGGCTTCAACGTCGAGCTCCTAGATGCCTGCAAAAGAGAAAACCGTTAAAAGAGGTCCCCTGGGGATGTCGGAGGGACCTCCTCCGATGGTCAAGTCAGTAGGGGTCTTCTTTGAGTGTGGTGAGAGTTGGAGAGTGTGAGCTTGTGGTCTCTCCTCTTATGTTATGTTATGTCCTGTTGTGAGTTTATGAGCCATACCTTGGCTATATATATACCTTGTATGAGGCTTGGGCCTCCATTGGCTACTGGGCATCGGGCCCAAATCTAATATACTCAACAATTGCCCCCCAGCCGTGAGGGTGATTATAAAGTGACCGGACGAACGGCCTGCCTCCGAGTATCCTGTGGGCGGGCGGGCGGGTGTTCTTGTTGAGGAGTTGGTTTTTCCCATGTTTGCTCTTTCTAAGTAGTCTTGAGCTTGCCCCTCGAGTGGAGGTCTACCATGTGGTGAGCGGTCATCGCTTGGTGGTGATGGACTATCCTTTGAAGGTTTACCATGCTCATGGCTGACCGGTCTTCTCTTGGTGGTCTCCCGCCTTCTGTGGTGAGCGACCTTCACTTAGAGATCTACCATGTTTAATGGTTGGCGCACTGCCACTTCGGATGGGGGGTGTACTCCCGCTTCCGATGGTGGGTGCACTCCCACTTCTGATGGTGAGCATTCTACCTCATTTGATGATGAGCATTCTCCCATTTTTTATGGTGACTCTTCTTCTCGTGGTCTACCACCTTCAATGATAATGGATCTTCTTCCCCCCCCCCCCCCTTTTTTTTTGCGATCTTCGAACGATCATCTGTTTCATGATCTTGCAAGAGCGATCTACACTTTGGGATATTCGAGTGTTCTATACTTAACGATACCTAGGCATTCCACGCTTTGGGGTCTCCAAGCGTTCTACGCATTTTTGTCTTCGAGAGTGTACTACCTCTTCGTGATCTATGGGAGCATACTACCGCTTCGCGGTCATTGAGAGCGTACTACCGCTTCGCAGTCATTGGGAGCGTACTAGCGCTTCGCGGTCTTTGGGAGCGTACTACCGTTTCGCGGTCTTTGGGAGCGTACTACCAATCTATAGGTGTAAACACAAATTTCATGTCTAAAAATAAGAACAGGAAATTTGGAACAAATAAATAATTTTATTGATGAAGTGGAGTACAATCTCTGAATGAATTACAATGAATTCTTATCCTCTGATTCTTCTTCGATGAATTTGATTCAAGGGTCTTGATAGACTTGATCTTAAATAAACAGAAATAATCTTCTCCAGATGTGTTGGTGAAGATCGAGAGAAATTTATTTGCTTCAAGGGTCTTCGATTTGGTAGACTTGATTTTAAACAAACAGAATTAATCTTCTCTGAATTTGTTGGTGAAGATCAAAACAATGATTTCTTGAATTTTGGTGAAGATCAAACCAAGAATATCTGAAATACTTCAGATCTTGATTCTTCAGAGCTTTTCTGCTTCAGAGCTTTTCTGCCTTTGTAGAGCTTCTTTGCTTTCTGACTTGTGTGTTCTCTGAATTCTGTCTGGAATTTGTGAGGTGAAGACCTCTTTATATAGGGGAGGTTAGGGTTAATTTTGGAACCCTAATTATTAGTACTGGGCCAGTTGTATTGGGCCGAGTCTAATCCCTTTCAAGTGGGCTCAAATAAGAATTTAGTCCAAATAAATTTATATGGACTTAAACCCAAATGAATTATTTAACCAACCAAACCTTGTATTAATTGGTCAAATTTTCCCACAAGAATATTCAAAGTCCACGTGGCACATTGTAATTGGATAACAAATTTTCTTTGTCTTCAAATGCCCCCTCAAGACTTGTTCACTTTTACTAGTGAATGTGGAGAAGTCTTGAAATCTTCATGATTTGTAGCTTGTAAACGAACAAACTTGACTTCTTCGAATGTCCTAACTAAATTAGCTTTCCATTTTTTTTAGAAAACCAAGCATAGAGGTAATAATTTAGGACTAGCCTTTAACCATTACCACATAAGGTTTTCTTCAAAAATCTAAACTTGATTTAGGCCCATTGGTGAATTTTGTCAAAGACTAAATCCTTTTACCACTTGTAATTCTAACAAAATTTACTCCAACAAGAAGAACAAGGCCCATACTAAATCCAAGAGGGATTGTATTTCATTCAATTTTCCTATCAATTAGGATTTGCATTGAATTAATTAATCCCTTAACCGACTTGGATTACAAGAAAATTATCTCCCTATAAAAGAAGACTCAGGGCACTTATTTTTTCCCTCACACAACAATCTGCGATCGCCGCAAAGCTCAGCACGATTTTCAATCGATTCCTCGCATTCGACATCTCAATCGCCGCATGACACCGTGGAAAAGCTCAGAATTCTCAATCGATTTCGCAAGCTTTCAATTGTTCAGGTAACTTTCAAACCCTTGGCTCCATACCGATTCTTCTTTGACATCAAGTATCGACACATGTCCAGCAACTAATCAAATTAATTTGAATTGGTGCCGCAGAGGTTTCTCAATTTTCGGCTCCATTATCTTCTTGCTTAACAAATCCATGGAGTATTGGCATATGCATGTGCCATGTATTATCATGAATAATTGAATTATCCATGTTTAATTTGAGAACTCAACCACCTGCCACGTACATATATGGCATATTTTTCCATAATTATTCTCCAATTCATCCGTTAATCAAATTCTCCATGCCCTTTTCACTTTCATAAAAGCTTGGCACGTACACATGTTCCATAAGCATAATTCATACATGTAAATTTCCTTTGAAAATTCATGAAAGCTTTGCCACATGTAACCGCCTGAATTCAATATTCTGTTTATCTTCTTTAGCTTTGCCACAGGTTAAATTCACCATTACTAATTTCGTTTGCTTTCTTTGATTGGATTTTAGCTTCAATTGTAGTGTCTGCCAACCAGCTTTCAAATTTGTTAATTTCGAACAGGTAAATCAAACCTTCAATTCTTGATTTTTTTTAGATAAAAACATATTGCTGCTATCTTTTATGGCACTAACATGTTTCTGTTTGTTCCCTTGTGTGATTTTTTGGCTTAATGGGCAAAAAGGCCCATGAACTTACACCGAACCATCAAATAAGCCCATGAACTATTATTTCAGCCAAATAAGCCCCTGAACTCTTAAAAAAAGTCAAATAAGCCCTGTTGCCAAGGTTAAATGCTCAAATAAGGACTAAACGTTTTAAGATTTTCTCAAATAGGGATCAAAATACACAATTTCAACAAATTAGAAAACATACTTAATATTTTTTTACAAATTGGATACAATATAAGTTAATACTAATGTGTGAGGGATATATAAATTGAAAATCACACGATAATTTTATATTATATTACGTTTAATGAATTTATTTTGATTAATAGGGTTTGATTTTTAATTAACATGATAATATCATTTTTTTATCAAATTTAACGTATATGTATGAGAAGCATTGGTTTTCATTTAAAGATTCCCTAATTTGTAAAAATTTGCTAAGTATGTGTTCCAATTTGTTGGAATTGTGTATTTTGATCCTTATTTGAGAAAATCTTAAAACATTTAGTCCTTATTTGAGCATTTAGCCTTGGCAACAGGGCTTATTTGGCCTTTTTTAAGAGTTCAGGGGCTTATTTGGCCGAAATAATAGTTCAGGGGCTTATTTGACGGTTCGGTATAAGTTCAGGGGCCTTTTTGCCCATTAAGCCGTGATTTTTTCAAAGGAAGATTAAAGAACTCAACCGCCTGCATTGATCTTCGCAACCACGCATCAATCAGTTTGCAATTTAGCTTAATTCTTTTGGATTTCTTTACTTTATGTATCATATATATTGACACAAGTTAATTGTAATTTTGTAGGTTTTACTCATCACTTGCAACAAAGCGACCAACTTTATTATTCGTTTTTGATCAAGACCCAAGTGACCAGGACTCAAGCAATCAAAATTTATTGTTCGCTCGTCCTGGCGTTCGTCTCTGACTAGGGCTCAAGCGATCAAACTTTATTATTCGCTGGCCCTGGTGTTCATCTTCGACTAGGACTCAAGCGATCAAAATTTATTATTCGCTCGTCCTAGTGCTCATCTGCTGACCAGGGCTCAGACGATCAACTTTATTTCCGCTCGTCTTGGTGTTCATCTTCGACTATGACTCAAGCGATCAAAATTTATTATTCGCTCACCCTAGTACTCATCATGGTTTGCTTCAAAGATCACGAGGCCAATCTTATCATCCTTGCTCATGCAGATGAGGATATCAAGGAAGGGGTATCTCTTCCCATTGGCCAACCTATTTCTGGTCGATATCCTCCATCTTGGCCAAAATTATCACTCCCTCAAGCTCTTACCAAATGGTCTTCAGAGCCTATGAGTGTGTCAAGCGATGTCAGTTGCCTTCGATCTTATTTACATGATGGAGCTCAGAACGATACAGAGTTTATTAGTTTGGGAACCGCATGACCACCGATGTATTACCAACGATACAGAGCTCCGAACTAAACCCAATCTTATTTTCAAGATTTATGGCGAATTTGCCTATATTCCCAAATATTGGGAATGGGCTGAAGACATGTTCGGTCGCTTTAGAGCATTCCTTCGTGATGCTCAACTCGAAGATGCAACTTACGCATTTCTTTATACTTATGATCAAAACAAAGACATTATTCGTGCATTCTGCGAAAATTGGTGTTTGATCACAAATAATTTTCATCTTCGTATTGGGGAAGCCTCAATTTCATTGTGGGATTAGCATCAATTAGGCGGCCTACCCATTCAAATTAATTGCTTCTTTCTTTTGCGGGTCTTAGATGAAAATCTTCATCCTTTGAAACAAACTCCGCAAATCAGCAATCAACTTGAGACGAGATGTGGCTTCCAGTGATTTCATGATAATTTCTTTGGTTCATGATCAAAAGGTTTTTTTCTTTTTCTTTTTTGGGTTGACTGAACTTGGCAAGGGGCACCAAGCTGCCTACGTGTCTCCAAGAAATGAAGGATCAAGTCATTTTCGTAGTTCTTTGGTGTTTTTTTTTTTTTTTGCTCTAGCTTTTGCCTAAGCTGTCCTTTGCAGGATTTTCAACTTAGCGAGCTTTTTTTTGTGCTCTAACTTTTGTCTAAGCCGTCCTTTGCAGGATTTTCAACTTAGCGAGCTTTTTGTGCTCTAACTTTTGCCTAAACCGTCATTTGCAGGATTTTCAACTTAGCGAGCGTTTTTTTTTTTTGTGCTCTTAATTTTGCCTAAGCCGTCATTTGCAAGATTTTCAACTTAGCGAGCTTTGCAAGTAGTTTATACTCTTGCTCAGGAGTATGATGATCTTCAAGCGTAGTAGCGTTTCAAAAATCGGCCGTTAATAGGCCCAACTTTTACACCATCTTGATCAACAATCTTGTAAGCACCATTTGAGTAAACTTCATGGACAACATAAGGTCCATCCCATTTGGATAAGAACTTGTTTCTCATGCGACGTGAAATAATTATTGGTCTTCTCACTGCGAGCACTAAGTCTCCAACTTGGAATGATCTTGGCTTGACCTTTTCATCAAAAGGCCTTGTTACAATAACGATATGCCTCTTGGCTTTGAGAGTTTCACCAGTTGTCACGATCAACTCATTTTGTCTTTCCATTCGAGAAGGAATTCTGCTATGGAACTTATTCGATTCGCTTGACAAGGAGCCTCTTCTTTTCTCTCTTCGTGTAGACTTCTTGAAACTTGGTTTTCTAGGTTTTGCAAACCATACAAGACGTTTGGTATTCAGAGCTGAAAGCCTACCCAATCGATCAAAAACAGATCGTCTATTTGATGGCCTACCTAGACGATCAAAAACTGAAATTCTAGGTGACTCCACCAAGCTTTCATCATTTTCATCTACTTCATCAACAGTTACGTATGCTGCAGTCTTTTTATGAATCTTCAGTTTCACTGGTGAAAAACCAAGTCCTTGCTTTGAAGGCCTAACTTTCTTTTGCCAAATTGTTCGAATCTCATTTGCCATTTTTGTAACATCTTCATGATCGTATCCTGCCTTAACTAAAAGTCGATAAGCATTAGGATCAAAGGAATTAGCTCGCTAAGAAGGAAGCTAATCATGTTCAACAAGAGGCCCTTTTGATGGTCTCACAAACCCTTTTAATAAAGGCTTGGTAACTTCGTCTTTTTGCAAGCTGGTGAGAAGAAGAGTGATATTTCCCAAGCTTTTCGTGAGATCATTAACCCTTTTGACAGGTTAAGACGATTCCTTTTTCTTCTGGTCAGACTTCTCTGGAGCATAAGACTTCACTTCTTCATCTGCGGGTTTTCTCGAAGCATGACACACGACTTCTTCATCAGCGGTATCAATTAGATAAAACTTGGCATCAGCAAAGTATGATTCAGCTGAACTGAATGGTTTGGAATCGGCGACAACTATCTTCACTTGGCCATTTCGACAGTATTTAAAACATTGATGAAGTGTTGAAGGAACAACACCATTTTGGTGTATCCAAGGTCGCCCCAATAGTACGTTGTATGTAGTCTTAGCATCAATCACAAGAAATAGCGAAGTCGTCTCCATGTCATCAATGAAGAGCTGCAATCTTGCTTTTCCAATGGCCCTTTGTCCATCTTGGTTGAAACCCTGGATCATCAAGCGACTTGGTGAAAGTTCATCCATAGGAAGACCGATCTCTTTTATCGTCTTCAAAGATAGAATGTTGACAGCAGATCCATCATCGATCATAATTCGATTAAGTTTTCGTTGTCTCATATATCCCATAACAAACAACGGTCGATTATGTAGAGTAGATCCCAATAATAGATCATCATCTGTAAATGTAATGTTTTCATTGTAAGAATGACTAGCATTGATACTATTCTTGTCAACATCTTGTTCATCTTCATATTCTGCATCAATTTGATTGCAAGTCATGAAGACCAATTCTTCATCTTTAAGTTAAGATGGCATGAATTCATTCAAAGTGATTGGTCTTTTCACATGCTGTTTACTTGCATTGTGGAATTCAGATGGAGTTTTCTTTCTCTTAACCAATGTTTGTTTAGGCTTGCTAATCAATTGATGAGCCTTCTTCTGTGTTTCCAATACCTTGACACATTTAGGATGATTCTTCTTAGCTTCGTGACGAGTAACCAAGGTCCATCCTTCATTATCTTCATCTTCATTGGTTTCAGAAAAATGCTTGCCCCAGTTTGCTGTGATACCAGCAATTTTGTTGAGGTCACTGGTAGAATTATTGGATCAAACGAACCAAACTTTATGGCCGTTGTCAATGTTTCACGTTCAGGGGCCACTTTCGTGATTGGTGCCATATTTGATGATGCAACTTCCTCCTCAAACTCGATCAATCCTTCGCTATGAAGCTCCATTATTTTATCCTTCAAAACAAAGCATTTTTCGATAGGGTGGCTGACCAGACGATGATACTTGCAATAATTAGGATCATCTACCTTGTCACTTTCTTCAGGCCTCTTCATTTCTGGGAGCTCAATCACCTTGGATTAAGTTCATCAAGCATGGATGCAACATCTGAATCAGAGAAAGGGTATTTTTTTTCTTGCCTTTCTTTCAGAGTAGATTTCCCTTTTGCTTTGTCTTGGCTTATAAAAGACTTAGCATCTTGAACCTTCTTCTTAGATATATTCAAAGGCTTAGCATCCACTGCCATGGATTGTTTGCTTTCTCCTTCCTTTGAAGCATTTCCTCCTTTATGAGCATCTTTAATCCTTTTAGGTTCTACTACAGGAGGTCCTTGGTTTCCAGCAACAGACATACTTAACTCCATATCGTGCGCCCTAGTTGCCAATTCTTCGAAGGTTTTAGGTTTGATACCTTGAAGAATATAGCGCAACCCCCAATTCATTCCTTGGATACACATGTCAATGCTAGAAGATTCTGATAGGCGATTCTTGCAATTCAGACTTAGGTTTCTCCACCTATGGATGTAATCGATCACAGCTTCATCCTTCCATTGGTGTGTGTTCGTAAGCTCAATCATGCTTACCACCCTACGAGTACTGTAAAAGCGGTTGAGGAATTCACGTTCAAGTTGTTCCCAACAATCAATGCTTCCAGGCTCTAGATCAGTGTACCAATCAAATGCATTACCTTTGAGAGAACGAACAAATTGCTTCACCATTAAGTCTCCATATGTACCAGCGCTATTGCAAGTTTCCACAAAGTGTGCAATGTGCTGGCGTGGGTTTCCTTTACCATCAAATTGCTGAAACTTTGGTGGCTGATAACTACCAGGCATTTTCTTAGAATCAATCCTCATGGAGTAGGGCTTTGCGTAAGAGTAGGAAGGCTGGACAACACTTTCAACTTGGTCTTTGATAGCCTCTTTGATCAGTTCCTTCAGCTGGCTTGGATTGATCATCTCACTGACATTTTGCTGACTTGGATCAACCACCTCATTGACCCTTTGCTGATCAAATGCTTTGACAGAATTTTCACCATCTTCACCATGAGTTGGATCTTGTTCTTCCACTGTTGAATTCTTCTTTTCAGCAAGGTTAACCATCAGAAAGGCTATTTGATCGTCTTTCTCCTTCAGACTTGCTGTGAGGGCTTCTACAGATTTAGCAAGAAGCGCCACTTTTTCTTTAAGAGAAGTTTTTCCAGTAGTCATAACAATCATGATTCCAGAACCATTTTTAGAGCACCAATTTTTCCGTGGAGATGGTGGGATAGAGCCATTGCTTGAGCAATCATCTTCTTGTTTTATTGCTTGCAGCTTTGGAAATTGTTCTTCTGAATCTTGCTTGAAAATTGATGGCGGAGCATCCAATAGCAAGTTGTGACTGAACAACTGGAGGTTTTGAGCTAGTGCTCTTGTCTTTGTTCTTGTTTTATAGGGATGAGATGGAACATGAGTGCTTGATGAAGAGTTTGGATAGACCGCAGGATTCGCATGAGGAGACATGATTGCAGACTTTGTTTCAATTGGCTTAGCAATATGCTTAACAGTTGGCAGGTTGGCTGAAATCTTCTTGGGAGCCATAAGGCTGTGATAATCAATCTTTCAAAGCGGAGAGATTAGAGGCATAGATGGTCCCACTAGGTGTGCCAGAGTTTACAAATTTCACGTCTAAAAATAAGAACAGGAAATTTGGAACAAATAAATAATTTTATTGATGAAGTGGAGTACAATCTCTGAATGAATTACAATGAATTCTTATCCTCCGATTCTTCTTCGATGAATTTGATTCAAGGGTCTTGATAGACTTGATCTTGAATAAACAGAAATAATCTTCTCTAGATGTGTTGTGAAGATCGAGAGAAATTTATTTACTTCAAGGGTCTTCGATTTGGTAGACTTGATCTTGAACAAACAGAATTAATCTTCTCCGAATTTGTTGGTGAAGATCAAAACAATGATTTCTTGAATTTTGGTGAAGATCAAACCAAGAATATCTGAAATACTTCAGATCTTGATTCTTCAGAGCTTTTCTGCTCTCTGACTTGTGTGTTTTCTAAATTCTGTCTGGAATTTGTGAGGTGAAGACCTCTTTATATAGGGGAGGCTAGGGTTAATTTTGGAACCCTAATTATTAGTACTGGGCCAGTTGTATTGGGCCGAGTCTAATCCCTTTCAAGTGGGTTCAAATAAGAATTTAGTCCAAATAAATTTATATGGGCTTAAACCCAAATGAATTATTTAACCAACCAAACCTTGTATTAATTGGTCAAATTTTCCCACAAGAATATTCAAAGTCCACGTGGCACCTTGTAATTGGATAACAAATTTTCTTTGTCTACAATGGGAGCATACTACCGCTTCGCGGTCATTGGGAGCGTACTACCACTTCGTGGTCATTGGGAGCGTACTACCGCTTCGCGGGCTTGGAGGGCGTACTACCACGTCGCGAACTTTGGAGGGAGTACTACCATTTCGTGAACTTTGGAGGGAGTACCACCACTTCGTGAGCTTTGGAGGGATTACTATCACTTCGCGAACTTTGGAGGGCGTACTACCACTTCGCGAACTTTGGAGGGAGTACTACCACTTCGTGAACTTCGTGAGCTTTGGAGGGAGTACTACCACTTCGTGAGCTTTGGAGGGCGTACTGTCACTTCGTGAACTTTGGAGGGAGTACTACCATTTCGCGAACTTTGGAGGGAGTACTACCACTTCGCAATCTTTGGGGGGCGTACTACTGCTTCTTTCTCTTTAGAGGGCGTACTACCGCTCCTTTTTTTTTAAAAAAAATGACTTGGCATATTTTGCTCACTATAGATTTTGCGCGTACGACATGTTAATTTTCAAACAGGTCGGGCGACTTTATTGCACTCGTATTTTTTTGCATCTGCTCTTTTTGAGAGGTTGTGCGTTGGGTTTTGTTCCCACGAGTTACATTTTGTGGTCTCGATCGTTGATTCTCTTGTGGAATTCGAACGGGAGTCCATCGATGCCTTGGTGGAGCTTCTCCTTTATGGATGTATTGTGATCTTAAGAAGACCTGGTCGTACGCCCCGTTTAGTAGGGTAGTCTTTTTGAGACTTTATCGTACGCCTTGTTGCTTTGTCCAAGGCTTGTATTTTGTGGTGTCGATCGTTGATTTCGTTATGGAATTCGAATGTGAGTCCATCGTTGCCTTAGTATAGCTTTCCCTTCGTGGGGATTGTATGATCTTTTAGAAGATCTGGTCGTATGCCCTTGGTGGGAGGTGCCTTTTTTAGGCTTTGCCGTATGCTGTTTACTTTTCTAAGACTTTTATTAGCGTCTTTTTCCCATTCAGTGGGGGATCATGGCATGCTATTATTGTATTTGACGCTTTTGTTGGTTCTACTGTGAACCAATGGTCCCATTTGGACTCTATCTAGGCTGTATGCCTTTGGAAATTTTTGTATAGACTGTATGCCTTTGGGAAATTTTTGTATGGGTTGTATGCCTTTGGGGATTTTATCTAGGCTGTATGCCTTTGGAAATTTTATCTAGGCTGTATGCCTTTGGGGGGTGCCCATTTTAGGTTGTGCGACCGAGGGATGCTCATTTTTCTTATCACATGAGTGGGGGATACCCATTGGGTCATATGACCAAGGGATGCTCGGTTTTTCTTATTGTTTGTGTGGGGGATACCCATTTGGTCGTGCGACCGAGGGATGCTCGATCGTTCTTATTGCTCGTGTGGGGGATACCCACTAGGCCGTGCGACTGAGGGATGCTCGATCGTTCTTGCTTTCCATATATAACGCTGATCGAAATAACATGATGCTTCACGTGACCATTCTTACGCCCGTACTACCACAAAAAATTGACAAAAGGTATGTGAGGCATGCATAACACTTTTTTTTTCATTATATATATATATATATATATATTATAATGGTATAAATATGACATAGTATTGGTGCATCTTTTTTGAGAAAGAATTAGCTAAATCTGACCCCAAAATTGGAAAGAGCACGCCCGAAAACCTTAGGAACCGATCTAAGATTTCAAGAAATCGGTTTAAAATAGACCGAACTGGTCGGTTGCATTTTCGGTCTGGACCGGTACGGGCATATGGCCCAATCAGCCAGCTGGCCGTACGACGTCTCAACAATCACTCTTGGAGCTAAAAAATAACAGGGAAGAGCTAGACTTTTTGCTCATTCCCCACAGTCAGCGCCATTGTTGAGGCCAAATAATATCAAGGCTTCAATGTCGAGTTCCGAGATGCCTGCAAGAGAGAAAACCGTTAGAAGGGGTCCCCCGGGGATGCCGGAGGGACCTCCTCCGACGGTCAAGTCAGTAGGGGTCCTCTTTGAGTGTGGTGAGAGTTGGAGAGTGTGAGCTTGTGGTTTCTCCTCTTATGTCATGTTATGTCCTGTTGTGAGTTTATGAGTCATAGCTTGGCTATATATATTCCTTATATGAGGCTTGGGCCTCCATTGGCTAGTGGGCCTCGGGCCCAAATCTAATATACTCAATACAAATTATAATTAAGAAACATAACTTAAGGCATTGAAGATATATAATGAAACACTTATGTCTATATTTAAAATGAGTAAAATATTTTCATTCAGAATATGAAATTCAAACTCATGGTGCTTAAATGATGAAGAACAATAAGAAGGAGAAGTGAATTTACGGCTTTGCTGCTCTAACCCACTCTAACCCATGCAAATTAGCCTCCCTTGCCATTGTTAGGCTTGGGTTAATTGTCATTGCATCTCTAATTTTTTTGCCCCATTTCCTTTGTGGGTATCCGCTCCTCTCTCATATTCTGCCCTATTTCATACATGGGCCTCAACCTGACCCGAGGCGCTCTATTGCTTGCTGGTCTGTCCTTTGCTTCCTCTCTCCTTCCATTACCTTTTACTGAATTCATGCCACATGTTTTTTTTCCTCTGTTTTGTCTCCTTGACGTCTATCAAGCATTTAATGGCTTTGCTCTTCCCTTTTTCTTCTTATCTTACCACTCTTCTCTTTACTCTGTTTCCATCTTCCCTGTTCTCCTCCCCTATGCTTGATGTTTCTCACCCCCTTTGCTTTCTTTGGTCTCTGCTCACCCTTGATTCTGCTCCTCAGGTTTGTCTTGCTTTTGCTTTCTTTTCTTTTGTTCCTTTCTCACTTTTCTTGCATTCATTCCTTAAATACTTTAATTTCTTCTTGCTCTACACTTTCTCTCATTCTACTGAATTTTTTCCTCTTATTATTTGTTCCCAGGTCATGCGATGGCTCTCACGCTCACTGACAAGGTTGGCTGTTTTTATATTTCCTCTTCCTTGGCTTTTATCTCCTTTTCCTGTCTTTTTAATGTTCTGAAGGTTCTCGAAAGTCTCTTATGCCTATATGTCTTGCTTCTTTTGGGAATTTTGTTGCTGACCTCTATTATCTTTTTTTTTTAACTTTATTTGGCCCTTGATGTCTTCTACACGCCTTTCCCTCATTTTCAATGTTGTTTCTTCAATTTCTTTTCTGATTGTTGCCTCTCTACCTTTTTGTCTATTTCAGGACTCAATTAAGCTCATCCATGCTCGGTTGGCTCAGCTCAGGCCTTCTCTTAGGGCCTATGTCATAGTAAGAGTTGCGAGGAAGTGGGAGACAATTCTCCCTGCACAGACTGAGCCTATCAATGGCGACCTGCTCTTGGTGGATGGCATGATTTGTTGATCACCTTTACTTCTTTCCACCTCTTTTCTCTAGACCTGCAATTATATTGTCATGTCTTGTTTTAGAGAGCTTCCATGGAAGTTGTCATCCTAGGTGACTGCAAGCATAGGTTTACTGATGAAAAAGTTGTTGAGGGCAAAGTATACAAGATCTTACATTTCTAGGTTTCAGATCGCAAGAAGAAATATAAATCTATTCCTAGAGAGTATACTATTTACTTCATGAGCTCAACTAAATTGATAGAGGTTACTGAGGACCTCCATATGTATCTTAGGTATTTTTTCAGGTTTGCTCTGATGGCAGATATCATGACCAGATCAGACAAGGACCTTGTCTTTACAAGTCTATTCTTTTATTATGTTCATTTCTTGATTGCATTTTATGTATGTGCTCCTTGTCTTGCACTAACTCTGCTTGCTTTACCCTTTTTTAGATGCTATTGGTATGTTCGTTGGTTATGGTGAGCCTGTTGGTGTGCCAGTTGATTCAAGCGCTCGGATCTCTCATAAAGTCGATGTTAACATCAGGATGTTCAGTTTTTTCTTTTTGCTTTTCAGTTTTCTTATATTTCTTGCTTTTTTTCAGTCTTGGTCATTTCCTTATTTTCGTTGGTGTCATCCATTTTCAGTGATAAGATTCTTAAGGTCTCTTTTTGGGTCAGCCACATACAACATCTTAATCTTGCTGAGCTAGCTGCCATGTCCGAGAAGCCAATATTTGCAGTGGATGGCACTACAGTTAGGTCCTATTCAGGTATGTTTCTTACTCATTTATGGGTTGAATTTTCTCCATATTCCATTGTGCTACATGGATGAATCTTGATCATTCTGTGTTTATTTCTCTGTTAAGCTATGTTAACTTATTTAGACTCACGCGTGTTTTTTATAGAATTCATGGCCACATGTTTGGTTTTAAACTCAATACCCTGTTAGGCTTATGCTTTGATGGTTTTTTATTACATGCAACAACTATGTATCTTTGTAGCTCATCATCCACAAAGGTTTATGTCAATCCTATAAGAGATACTCACGAAATTTGAGAGAGGTTTGTCTTTAGCGTAATTCTCTAATTTAATTTTTATGTGTTATGTGGTGGGGACTGAGCTCCTGTTTATAGAGGGAGTTAGTGATCAGACACTTAAAAAGATTAGCTGAAGTTTAAAGTCTATGCTTACACTGAGAAGCAAGCAAGGCAAGCTATTCCAGCAACCCTTAAAGGAAAGCAGATCATCGGCTCTGCATCCGAGGCTGAATTGCCCACCGTTGTAGGTCTTTCTCAGCCACAGCCACTGCCACTGCTTGATGATTCACAAACATGCCAGACTCTCCATCAATTCTGACTGACCTCTTTGTCAAACCCTCCCCATTGAAGAAGATCAAGCGAGAGCCAACTCCTAATGAGGAAAGCAGGGACCAAGATCAGCCTGATTCTGATAGTGAGGCTCACCAAAACATACCTGAAAAGATCAACCAAGAATCAGTCACTAAAGAACGAAGCAAGAAACAAGATCACTCTGATTCTCATACGCAAACTCAACAGAGGACAGTTCCCCGGGGAGCAAAGGTTAAACAAGTATGAGTCAGCTGATGTTTTTCAGTACTGATCAGTTTTTCCTTTTGTTTGCCTATTGAGACATTATGCCTTAATTCCCAATCTTTTATGTTGTGCAGTGCAAGGAAATTGATCAAGGACTAGCTCAATCATCTACTTAGATGTGATCTCTGTCTTCATATCTATGTCATCTTGGAAGTCTTTTTTTCCCCTATGTATTTTGGTCGGGTCTAAAAGATATATATCAAGATACATGTGGTCAGCAGTTATAACAAACTAACAAAGATCCACAACCATGGCATTTTGGCTTCTGACTTCATGGTCGGAGCACTGTAAGTGCACTCATTTTGGTTGGATATATAGAGTGGTCACATTGTGTACCTATCATGTATTTTGTGCTCTATATCAAGCTTCTTATATTATATATATCTAATGATATATTATCTAATGTATGTATATGTGTATATGTAAATGTGGATGCACTCATCTTGAAGTTGGCCTTATCTTGCACATCAATTGTCCTATTAAGAATGGACTATAAATTTAACCAATTTCCTTAATTGATTATCCAACACAAAGCAGCCTATCAGGATCACTATTAAAGATGTAAATATTAATTAATAATAATATTTTTATGAATAAACATTATACTTATAATATATTTATATATGTAATATATAATATAATAATGTATATATATATA